>BQNB010004439.1:40041-63701 GCA_026074375.1 Tanacetum coccineum | reverse complement strand
GTTGCTCACATAATCACGTCAACCGAGTGTATTAAGCTTGCTAGGCTTAACTTCACAACCAAACAACCCTTGTATTATAATCTGAATACCACGAACCGAATTAGAGTATAAAACTCTAATTATCACCGAATACCCTTGGATCGAATTTAAGCAAAACCGAAACCTTGTTGGGTTTTTCCTACTTCGAACCAAAAACCACAAGCAACACGTGTATGGATATTTATTGTCTAGCAGTAGATGACAAGACAAATCAACTAAACCTTAAAAGGTTTAATAATACTTGGATGTGGAGTAAAACGAAAACCAAATAACCCTTTGAAAGGTTTTAAGGAAATCGGTGGACCAAAAGAACAACAGGAACGAATATGTATTTAGGGATATTTGGAGTTATGTGTGTCGTCCCTTGTTAATTAGATATCATGGGTATATATAGCCCATGAATCCTAATTCATGATAAACTAGGAAACACATATCATTATCTAAAACAATATCCTCTTTGTTTCCTAATTGGACTCGAAAACCCTCCCTACACCCTTAAGGATATCCGGCCACTATATGGTACCCTTCGGGTCCGGGTTTTGTCCAATTTAGTCCCTCGGTTTATATTGTGAAGTATTAAATACATTCTCCGTGTATTAACGTGTGTGCCCCCAATAGGCTCACATATTCGTAACGTATTCGTGCTATTTCGACTACCACAATCCAACAGCTCCCACTTGGGAGTTGGAGTAGCACCTAACACGTATACCTATAATTGGCAAAGTCTAGCAACCCACACAATTATTTTTACATTAGGAATATTATGAGATAAGAGTTTCAAAAATCATCTCAGCTATTTAATGGTTATAAATTTCTTGCTTATAAATCATACCCTTTGTTACACAGATAACCGTTAAATCATGGGATCTGGCTCCTAAGTCATTCCATTAGTTTAACAATATGTTTCTCGTTATAAAAATAATTCAGATAATACCAAATGTAATCAAGATCATCTTTGCATTACCCTTTGGAACGGCCATGTCATTAATCTGATTAAATCTGGAGAGGGCCCTAATGGATCTTGCTGCACATATCAATGGAGGAACAATCTTTATTGACTACAATGTGTGGAAGCTGCTTCCACATACACTTCGAAAAATAGCTTTTAATAACACCTGTTTCAGATAGCGTTGGCTATAATCCCAAAGTTGATATCCACACAAACAAGTAACTTGCTTGCATCTCAAGTCTAAGGACAATTTATTATCACTCATTTTTGACATTTTACTCATACATGGAATCCAAAATAAATGATACGAAGGTTGGGGTATCCAATATGCATCCTTGTGGAATACATATGAGTTTGGTGGGGAACAAATCCATATATATCCAGAATAACACAAGCACACACATTTGCCTTACATAAAAATATTCCCATATTGTTAACCGAACAATGGACATATTTTTAATGATAAAATCATACAATAGGATTAAACAAAGCCAAATATAGAATAACAGTTATTATTGACATGAAAACAAATCCCAAGTATCTTTATTCATCAGAAATTAAAAACTGTCATACAATTCCAAAATTATCCAAATACTAATCAAACACATAGTTACATGAAACTACTAGCTGGCAACAATCCGATATTCCTAGTTAATTCAGACTGCTTAGGGAATGCCAAAGCCTTGTGAAAGGGTCAGTCTAAATTATCATCAGTTGTCAATCTTTTCTATCTTAACATTCCACCCATCTGAATGGTCTCGCGAAGATAGTAAAACTTTTTTGCACGAAAAATAATGTCTTGCACTTTAGTGACTCATTATCTTTCGATATTGCTATGGCTTCCAGTATTATCACAATACATACGTATTGGGATCTTCAATTGGGGAACAATGCAAGCCCATAAGAATTTACGAATCCATACAGCCTCCTTCGATGCATAAAAGCAGCAATATATTCTGCATCAGTAGGATGATTTGCAAAAATACTTTGTTTATTTGTACTTTTCCATCAACAAGCACCTCCATTTAGAACGAACACATATCCGTCTGCGATTCAGGATGTCAGCATGCCGTCAGATATTCAGCAGCATGTAGCAAGAAAACTCTGAGCTGTCGTTCCATATACCCTCCAATATACCAGGAAACATATCCTTAGTATTGCGAAGATACTTAAGAATATTTTTAACAGCAGTCCAGTGTTCTTCACCCGGATTCTGTTGAAATTGGCTTGTCATGTTTTGTGCGAACGCAACATCAGGACGAATACATCTCACAGCATACATAATAGATCCTATAGCCGAAGCATAGGGAATATTTTGCATGCGCTGTTTCTCCGCAGGCGTTAAAGCACCTTGTGACTTACTCAATTTAAGCTTTTCTTGCATTGGGATCGTTCCACGTTTGAAATTTTCCATATAAAATCTTTTCAAGATTTTCTCAATGTAAGCACTTTGATTTAAACCAATTACCCGCTTTGACCTATCACGGTAGATCTTGATTCCAAGAATATATGCAGCTTCCCCTTAAATCTTCATAGCAAATAACTTCTTCCAGATAAGGATTTTACATCTTGGAACATTGAAATATTGTTTTCCATGAGCAATAGGTCATCGACATCATAGAATTAGGATAGCGAAATAACTCCCACTAAGCTTTTTAGGTATCACATGGGCTCATCAGGATTTTGAGTGAAACCGAATTTCTTGATTCAATCAAATCGCCTTAATTTCCATTAATCCTTGATGCTTGCTTAAGTCCATATATGGAACGCTTCAGTTGCATACATTGTTAGGATATTTTGGATTCACAAAACCCCTCAGGTTGCTCCATATAGACTTCTTCAAAAGATGTTCCATATTTGGAAAAAAAGGGGAAGGGCGGTTTTAACATCCATTTGCCATCACTCATAGTCATAGTAACGCGGCTATAAGCTATAGAATCCTTATCTCTAATGTCTGCACCAGGAGAAAAAGGTTTTCTTCATAGATCAACCCCTAGGTTTGAGTGAAGCCCTTTTGCTACCAGACGAGCTTTAAAGATGTATACTGCACTATCCAGTCAGTCTTTTTCTTGAAAAGCCATTGCTACCATGGTTCTAAGCATTGGGAGGAAGCTCAACTAAGACCCATACATCATTGTCCTTTCATGATTTTTGCATTTCCACATTCATCGCATCAAGCCATTTCTTGGATTTAGGATCCAACAATGCATCTTTATAGTACGGGTTCACCGAGATCCCCTAACTCATGTTCCTCAGCATCGATGTATAAACACAATCGATCTGTGGGACGGCGTGTCCTTGTGGACCTACAAATGAGATTGATATCACTTTGAGGTTCATCAATTTCTTGATCATCCTCTTCATGATTTAAGCTAGTGTCTACAGAAGGATTTGTATCTTCTTCTTGAATAAGTTCAAGATCTTCCACACTAATAAATAAAAAAAAAAAAAAAAAGTCCTCACATGCTTTTAGGATCCAAGAGTTTAGACTCAAAGAACTCAGCACCCAGCATTCCGAGCAAACAAATTCTTGTCTCATATGCGCTGTAAGAAAGAATATTCCCTATTGTTTCATTTGGGTACCTATGAAGATACACTTAAAAAGATCTAGGATCAAGTTTGTCCAGTTTGGTAACTGTATCATGCTTAACAATGCTCACTACCCCAGACTCTAAGTAAGACACTAGGGGCATGCCCATGCCATATTTCATATGGAGTCTTATCAACCTTCTTAGTTGGAAACATGTTGAGAATGCGTGCAGCAGTCTCAAGGGCATAATCTTAAAATGACTTTGGTACAGTAGTTTGACTCATCATTGATCGAACCATTTCTAGCAGTGTTCGATTTCCTCCTCCTGACTCTCCATTGTTTTGAGTGTGTAGGGGAGAGTGGCGGATGGGTAATTATCCCATGCTCCTATAGATGATCACCAAAAACTCTTGACTCATATATTCACCTCCACGATCAAAACGTAGTGATTTTATGGTCTTCCCGAGTTGGTTTTCTACTTCCTTTGAAATACCTTAACGTTTTCAAACACTTCATGATTATATTTCCAGCAATAAACATAACCATAACGACTGAAGTCTCAGAAAAAGGACGAAGTAGCTGGCTCTTGTCTTGACACAATTTCTAAATGGGCCACATACATCGGTGTGTATTTCCAAGTAGATCTTTAGCCCCTTTTCCACTTATGGTGAAATAGGTTTTCTTGCCAATCATACCACACAGCATGAAACACACTTTTCCTAATGAATCAATGTCAATAGAATTGAGAAGTCCATCAGTCAACTTTTTCAATGCGTTCTTGCTAATAGTTTCCAAGAAGACAGTGCACAAGAGAGAATAGTCTAAATTAATTTGGCTCTTTTATTAGTAATTGCATTACATAGAAACTATCGTTTATATTAGAACAAGAAGACATCATCAATTTAAAAATACCATCCCGTGGGACAGCCATAAAATAAACTAGATTATTCTTTAAAACTAAAATAACATTGTTTTCATCAAAACGATTAATAAAACCATCGTCAAACAAACATGAAACTGAAATAACACCTCTAGTAATAGAGGGAGCATAATGACTAATTTTGTTCAGGACATAACTAATCCACCTAAGAGCTCTAAATGATAATTCCAATTTGCTTCAACGCTATAACATGACGTAATCCGCCTACGTACAGACTCAAAGCCCCTGGTTTCAGCTTCTTACTTCCCCGTAGTCCCTGAGTAGTAATACAAATATGAGTACCACAACCAGTGTCATAAATCCAAGATTTACTAGGGAAAGAATAAAGTTCTATGGAGAAAATACCTGAAGTGCTAGCTCAGTGAGATAACTTCTTCTTTTTCATCAACTCGGCGAGATACACGGGACAATTCCTTCTCTAGTGCCCAATTTCACCACATTGGTGGAAAATTGCGTCCTTTGCTGGGATATCATCGTATGTTGGATGAGGATCTTAGGTTTAGGATCATATGGAACATTGTTTTTGAGCATATAGCCCTCTTGTTCTTTCCTTTACTCATTGACCCCCTTTACCAGCTCTGTGCGTTATCTTCTGGTTTTTCTGTACCCTTCCTGCTCGTAATGCATGAAGTGCAGGATTAGCATCTTTCTCTTTCTTTGGACAGGAGATTCTTCATGCAATCTTATAAGCTTGGCCTGAATGTTCATTCACGGTCTTTTCCCATGCCGTGCATATTAAAATTTTGCACGAAGCTGGCAAAATCCTTATTCAGAGAGATTAAGATAAGACTCACTGCAAGGTTTTGACCAACTGGTTGACCGAGTCGCTCCAAGTTGTTAATGTAGCCCTTCATCTTAAGAACATGAAGTGTGAAATTCTCTCACAGTCTGCAGAAGTTCCTGTTCAGCTTAGTTGGGAAACTACCTTAGTTCTGGAGCATGTCCTAAGCACCAAGATTGAGCTAGATTTTGTTGGATATCTAATCTAGGGATCCCATGGTTAACAACAGCCTGAGCACACCAACTTACCTTTTTTTCCCTTTAACCCATGCAGCATGAGCTGCAAAGCCTCAGGAGGAACTTCTGTCCATGGGGGGGTTGTGCAACTGGTGCAGCAGGGAATATGATGCTCAGGTAATTTCCATGTCTTCAGTTGAAAAGCATACCAAACGTAGTTGTCTGTACCAAATCAATGAAGTTGAGGTCCAATGAGTTTTTTGTTTCCGAAGAAACCCCTGAATACCGAATTGTTTTCCGACTGAGGTAGTTCATCTACAATAAAAAGTTCAAACAATTAAGTATTTTCGATAATTAAATTCTTAATAGAATAAACACCAATTATTTACCTAATTAAGACTAAAGATCCAACTTGCAGTCCCACTTATTACCCAAGGTCTGACCAGGATGTAAACAAGTGGGGCAAGAGGTAATGCGTACGAGCGTTAATTGCAATTTAAAGCAACTCTTAGATTTATGAAGTAAGTCAAAAACATTAGTCAGCCATGTAAAAATAGTTAAGAGTATGTATAGTACATCTTATGCCATCGGTCCAGGGTCTACAAAGAGACTCGAATTAAAGTAGACCAACGAGAACGAGTGAAAATCGTCAAAGGTCTTCACCAGTAGGCGAAATTCCAGCATGGGTTGTAGGGTCCAGGTCGACAACGAGACTCAAACCAAGCCAACGTGTTCCTAAGCGATTGGATGGCATAGACTTAATTAAAATTTCTAGGGAATTCACATAAATGTGTCAAAACGTGAACAAACGAAGCATGTAAACAACTTTGTAACACTAAATAAAACAACTTTTAATAAGACACGGAGTAGACATGCCATGGTTCACGGTAACTCCAATCGAACTCGCAAAGAAGCGGATAAATAGGTCAGCGTGAAGCGTATTAAAAACCTTATTTCTTTAGGGAATTAAGTAAAAACAACCCGCCTTAAACTTCTCTTTTAGTCTGTTCTAGTGGATGAGCCGTATTTCCCATAGCGTCCAGTTTTTAATTCATGAAAAACAATTTTCAATGGTTTAACGTCTTATTAATTTTCACAAAAACAGTTTTCCACGAAACAAATGGTTGGTCTCTATGAGCATGCATTAGGCGTGTA
Source organism: Tanacetum coccineum (assembly GCA_026074375.1). NCBI lineage: Eukaryota > Viridiplantae > Streptophyta > Magnoliopsida > Asterales > Asteraceae > Tanacetum > Tanacetum coccineum. The sequence goes on along the minus strand of BQNB010004439.1, from coordinate 57,131 downwards.
AAATTAATAGACTACCTTAACATCATCTTTTAGTCATATGGCATATTTAATTGACGTGTAAACAATTTAGACATTAAATAATCATGCATACTAAGATTCATAATTAAAAGATGACATTAAGTATACAGGTAAACATGTAAAATCCGAGTTCTCTTGCGAGTCTTCCCCAAATGGAGAACCATATGACCCTCACTAGGTTTTCTGCTAAAGTGCCTAGATCTCCCATTCACCACATATTGTGATTGATGGGATCTTATAGGCCGGAATAAGACAATTAATTAAAAGGAATCATACAAGCTAAAAATTTAACAATTTTAATTTTCCTTTTAACCTATATAACTTTAAACAGTTTACAAGATCAATATCGTACATAATATTTATTTATCTAGGCAAAATCTAAATATATTGTCATATTTTTCTAGGAAAACATAAATAAAATATCAAACGCAGCAGTATCATAGGATTATGTTTTAATAAGTAAGGACCTGCTTAACTATGCGTATAATTAAACACATAAAAATGTGTAACCATAAAGCTAAAACGGTTGGCTCGTGATGCACTGTTGGGATTTAATATCTAGGTAACCAAGTTACAACGAGTAACGCAAACGTGAATTTGGATCTAGTAATAAGCAACATGATTAACACAGTTTACAAGAAAGAAAAGAAAACGCGTACCTCTGATAATTGATCAAGAAACAATTAAGCGACAAAAAAACAACCCTCTGAACGGTTTTGCTCACACAATCACGTCAACCGAATGTATTAAGCTTGCTAGGCTTAACTTCACAACCAAACAACCCTTGTATTATAATCTGATTACTATGCAAACCCTTGAATTAATAACCGAATACCACGAACCGAATTAGAGTATAAAACTCTAATTATCACCGAATACCCTTGGACCGAATTTAAGCAAAACCGAAAACCTTGTTGGGTTTTTTTCTACTTCGAAAACCAAAAACCACAAGCAAAAGTGTATGGATATTTATTGTCCTAGTAGCAGAATACAAACAAATCAACTAAAACCTAAAAAGGTTTCATAAATACTTGATTAGGATAAAACAAAAAACCAACATAACCCATTGAAAGGTTTTTAAGAAATCGGTGGACCAAAAGAACAACATGAACGAATATGTATTTAGGGATATTTGGAGTTATGTGTGTCGTCCCTTGTTAATTAGATATCATGGGTATATATAGCCCATGAATCCTAATTCATGATAAACTAGGAAACACATATCATTATCTAAAACAATATCCTCTTTGTTTCCTAAGTGGACTCGAAAACCCTCCCTACACCCTTAAGGATATCCGGCCACTATATGGTACCCTTCGGGTCCGGGTTTTGTCCAATTTAGTCCCTCGGTTTATATTGTGAAGTATTAAATACATTCTTCGTGTATTAACGTGTGTGCCCCCAATAGGCTCACATATTCCTAACATATTCGTGCTATTTCGACTACCACAATCCAACAACCGGGTCGTATCTTGAACCCAAAACACGAACAATAATGCGAACCGCGAAACCCATACTCTTACCCGAACACGACCTTGACTCGATCACCGCTCTATACTAAATTATGATCGCGTGGGTCTCTTCTTAGATGGACGTGGTGCAAGGACGTGATTAGCGGACATGCCTCCAAATTTATTCCGTCATCACTTCCATTGGACTCATGTAGCAACATTTTATGTCTCTCAAATATGTTATTATTTTAGGTTTTTAAAATGTTTATTGTAGTGGCGAAAGCAATTTAGGGTTGTTGTTTATGAATAAGATAACCAACGAAAGAGGATCGGGTATTTAAAATGGTAAAGCGCCGATAAGTTAGGGATATGACATATGTGATCTTTGGCATGAGTATTTGACCCTATAAAATCTATAACAGTTTCATTTTCTTTCATTTTAGTTTACTCCATTACTAATATCTATTTAATGTGTATAATCTATACTATACTTTGGATTTTTAATATGAATTCACAATTTGTTTTTTATCTAATCTAATCTAATCTAACTACTATATAAAGCATGCTTTTGAATTCAAGCCCTCCGAAAATCGCAAACTAAAAATAGTTATCAACTGACATCTGACATTTTTTCCAATCAAACGGTTCAAAGCAAAGCTTCCTTTTCAACAAATGATTTTATCAAAATAGTACATTTGACGAATACAATTTGGTAAATAATCTCTTTAAGACTTTCTTATTTAAGGAGGTTGTTGCAATCTACTTTCTTTATCAAAATAAACATTAAGACGAACTTAAATTTGTAACTACATTTAATTAAATACTTACTATTCACACAACATATCCATTTGGAAAAATTATATGCAGTTGACAAATATAATTTGGTAAAGAATCTCTTTAAGACTTTCTCATTTAAGGAGATTGTGGCAATCTACTTTCTCATTCAAAATATGAACTTGAATCAAAAATTTCTATCCAGTATAATTTTGAAATCAACTAATATATTCCAACAAACATTCAAACTACTACGGATGTTGTTGCTATCTACTTTTTAAATTTATCAAGAACAATATATCTCATTTCCTTAAATTGCTAAACCTTGTTCTATCTATAAACATTACTAACATCACATGTGTTGAGTATCTCACAAGTACTTAATCAAATTAATTAGTGTAGATATAATGTTATAGCATGAATTAATTACGTTCGAGTATATTTTTTGGCTTAATTGTAAAAATAAAATAAAGGCATGAGTAGTTATTTTCCTTTCTTGTTTGGGCCGCATAGGATCCACAAACCCATTATTTGAGTAACATGACAGTTATAGTTCTTAGAGGATGCACGGTTATATGAATCGGTATGTCTCTTGAAGACACCGTTTCATCTTGTATATATAGGATTAAAGCCTGTAAAACATTAATCATATCAATACAATATTTAGTTTATACAACTTCTTGTTTCTGTTATTTTTGTCATATACTTGTTGTCCCAAACACCCTGTTCCATTCAAACTGTAACACAACAATGGTAGAATTAACAATTGAGTCTTTTTTTCTGAATATGATGACTGGTTAAGTAAAAAATCCTATGATGAGGAGGGATCGAATTCAATCACCAACAGTGGTACATCTAGAGCCCAAGGTTTCAAAACCGGAGACAAAATCACAATCTCAAGAACAGTTACAATGCGGTTCTCATAAATGAAGGCAGGTTCCAGAAAGGGAAGAGTCATCTAATGAACATTGTTGAAGGCAATTGACAAGGGACTTATGAGCGCGAACAGCGAAAAAGAGAAGCGGGGAAGGAATGATACAAAAACAGCCGATTAGAGGGAAGATGTGGGAGTGCCGTTCGAAGTGATCCGAGAGCTCGCGAACCAAACACCCTAGAAAAAACCAACCACAAAAAAGAAAAGTTAACAAAAAAATCAAAATTAGGGGGGAGGGACCAGGTGAGAAGAACAGAATAAATCACAAAAAACAACAAACAACCAAATGAAATTTTAACGTTTAACATAAAAAATTATACACCTAACGATCAAAACTTTACATTAAATAATGAAAAAACGACCACCTAAAATCTTAAAACTGAAACTAAACTATGTATAAATCTACCAATACACAATCATCCCCCCAGCGAGGAGGGTAACAAAAAAAAACAATACAATCGATTTTTATCAACAAATATACAGTATATACTATTCAATACCTAAAAAGGCACAAAAGCTGACCGTGGAAGCACTCCCAACGTTCAGATGGAGGCCCCCCCTATCTTACATGTGGAGTGAAGCAGGGTCTAAGAGCGGAGAGGTAATTAAAAACTATCATACATTTATTTCCTATTTTTATGGGTGGGGGTGAACAATCGCGAGAGAAAAAAACAAACAAAAACAAAAAATAGATGGACAGTGTCGAACGGTATAATAATCGAATAATTAGTGTGGGGACCAAACAAAACAATAGAAGCAAAAATCATACAAAAAAACTAAAAATCGTGGAAGAGAAAAAAAATAACGCCGCGGGGGGGGGGGGAGCGTAACTGATAAAAACAATAAAACAAAAAATCCCCTTATGAACCTTGATTTATCTTAGTTATCCCCAACCCCATAAAAATACAAAACATCCACCCCCCCCCCCCAAAACCATCCCCAAACCCTCACCCCCAACCCTCCCCACACAGCAAAAACCAAAACAAAAACTCGAGACGGGGGAGGAGGCCGGAATAGCGTAGGGGGAATTACATTTTAAGAATTAAATAATACTGTAAAAAATTCACGATTTATTATAAAAAATTATATAATTCCTAAAAACAACAGAACATAACCACTCGAAATCGATCACCATCTACTTTATATTACTATAAAAAAAAACAATAAATCATAAGTTTATAATAGTCAGCACTTAAATGCACCTCCCCATTATATATTGAAAACTTAGTAACCATATCTAATACACAATCGTTCCCCCTTCCTTTCCACCACCTTCAGCATAACCCCTTTCCGTTCTGATTTCCCCCGGGAGCGGAGACAAAAGTTATCCCTTTTCAATTTTTTCCTCGTCTCTCCTCTTCTTTTCACAATGCTTCCGACCCCAACTTGCTCTCGCTCTCTTGCTAGCCCACTTCCCTTTCTTGCCCCCTCCCCACACCTTTATGCTCCCATCGCTCCCAACTCTGCCTTCCCTCTACCCTTAGCATTCCTGACTTTCTTGACTCATCCTCCCCCCCCCCCAACCTGCGACCCTCCCACCTCCCCCTCTCTCCTCTCCCCTCATCTCAACTTCTCATCTGCCATTGTCACTCCTTCCTTCACTCCCACTCTCTACCCCCCGATTCACAACCTTTTCCTTCCCCTCCCTTTCATCCATCCTCTTCCTTTTATCCCCCGCTTCACGCCACCACATTTCCCTCCCTACATTCTACCTTTTACCCCTCTTTCCATTACACGATCCCACCCCCTTTTTCTTTCTTTTACCGTTACATTCTTCTACTTTCCCTCCAGCTGCACCTCCCCCCCCCCTCATCCCGACCTATACCACCTTTTCCCTTCTCCTTTTCCCTCCCTTTTCCTACTTGCGCCCACCACCCTACCCCGCCCCTTTACCTCTTTGACCCCCTTTCCTGTACCCCCCCTCACTCTTTTCTTCTTACTTTTTTCCTCCCATTCCCTACTTACTCTCTGCATTTCCATCCCACCTTTTTTCTTGAATCTACACCTTTTCCCTTCCCCACCGCCCCCTCCATTTTACCCTTCTTCTTTTCATCCCCTTTCCCTCCTTTTCAACTTTCCCTTTTTGTCTCTTTCATCCTATTCTTTTGACCCTTTAACCTCCACTCTTCCATTATCTCCCCTTTATCGTCACTGCATCCCTACCGCTCACCATCAAGAAATTTGGAAAAGTGAGTACCAGAAAAAAACAAAAGGGCAAGAGTTTCATTCCTTTGCAGAAAAAAGGGGTGTCACGACCATATTCGACAAACTAACTGCCCTACTAAAAGTAAGAAACATAAAAGGAATAAAGTATGCAAAACAAAAACTAGCCAAGAATACTTGTAAGTTGAAAGACCCTGGAACAAATGTTCACTTATCCACTGATTATAATGTTGTAGGGAACAGATGATGGTAATTGAGGATCATATATTGTTAATGTTAGAGATTAAAATTTCTATGACATAACACATTTTTGTTTAAATATAGTTTTTATTTTGGTGTGTGTGGAAAGTTAAAGAGAAATTCGTGTTGTATAAGATAGTTTGCAAGGCATGGAGCAAATATTTCTATTTTACACATGGCATTAAAGATAGAGTATTCTAATAAGAGATATGGGAATAGAGATATAGTTATTCATACCAGGAGTAGCATTATGCACCAGAAGTCAACTTTGAAACGTAAATTCTGACATCAGCTTGACACAAGCGCAGAGGACAGTCGAGTTAAACTACAACAACAACGATGTAACTCACCTACATGTTTTCTTTAAACATCCTAAAGCCTGTATGTTATGTTTCGATGAGAAGATAAAATAAGGAAAAGCAGATACCATATTACATTGAAAATACTTTCGATTCAATAGAACTCTAAAGGTGATTCATGTTTTCGGAAAAAGACAACAAGGTACACAGGCTTTAAAAAATGATTCTGTCATATACTTGTTGTCCCAAACACCCTGTTCCATTCAAACTGTAACACAACAATGGTGAATAACAATTGTTTTTTGAGAATGAATGGTTAAGAAGAAAACCTATGATGAAGGGATCGAATCACCAACAGTGGTATCAGAGCCCAAGGTTCAAAACCTGAGAAAAATCAATCAAGAGACAGTTACAATGCGGTTTCAAAAGAAGGCAGTTACAAAGGGAAGAGGCATCTATGAACAATTGTGTGAGGCAATTGACAAGGGACTGCAAGGAGATGCTAAGGCAAAAGATTAAGGAGATTGGAGCCTTCAATTCCGCAAAACCAAACACTGAAACCACCACCAAAATTGGAAAAGTGCAGACCAGAAAAAACAAAAGGGCTAGATGTTTCATTTGCAGAAAAAAGGGGGCACACGTTTCGAAACTGCCCTACAAAGAAAGAAACAGAAAAGGATAAAGATGCAAAAAAAACTAGCCAAGAATCCTGTAAGTTTGAAATACCCTGAACAAATTCACTTATCCACTGATTATATGGTTGAGGGAACAGATGAAGGTAATTGGGATCATATATGGTATGTTAGTTAAAATTTAGACATACATCTTTGTTTAAATAAGTTTTTATTTGGAAAGTTAAAAGAGAAATTCGGTATAAAGAAGTTGCAAGGCATGGGAAAATTTCTATTTACACATGGCATAAGAGAGATTAATATGAGATATGGGAATGAGATATTATGCATACCAGGAGTGCATTATGCACCAGAAGTAACTTTGAACGTACTTTCTGAAAGTCAACTTGAAGCGCAAGGAGTCGAGTTAAACTACAACAACAACAGATGTAGACTCTCCTACATGTTTAAACATCCTAAAGCCTGTAAGTTTGATGAAGATAAAATGAAGGAAAAGCAGAACCAATACCTTGAAAAGTACTTCGATTCTATAGATCCTAAAGGTGATTATGTTTTGGAAAAGACAACATGGGACAAGGCTGTTAAAAAAGATCACACAAATACAGATTTTATAAGAATGGAAGACAAGATATATCCAGTCAAGGTCAGAAATTTTAATGACTTTATATCTTTCTTAGATTTGATAAAGGATGATGAAGTAATCTGTTTGGATTAGGATCTCTTTAGAGCAAAATTTGATGATATGGTCAAGTGGTTTTATGTAGAATACTTACATAAACCAGTGTTAGGTCCAATACCCTATGTGATTAATGGGATTGAAATCTATTTATTGGATCTATACAAATTAATAGATTGTTTAGAAGGTTATCTAAATGTGTTATTTTCAAGAAAGTTTGGAAAGATAGCTGAGATGTTAGGATTGCCAAGTGAATATGGTAAAGAGGTAAAAAATGTTATAATGTATACTTGGACATAGTAAAATGCAACTATAACACAACAAGAGTGGCTAAAGTTTGTGAGAAGAAGAAGGCCACTGTGATGGCAGAAGAAGGCTGTGATCAAGCCTATGTTGAAGACCAACAAGATAAAGTTGGCTTAAAAAGAAAGGCACAAACTGAGAAAGAAAGCTGTGGGAATACATTAAGGAAGTTGGAACACTTTGGAATCAAGCTTGAAGATTCTGATGATGAAGGCAATAAACAACAACCAGGTGCTAAAGGAACTGAGAATGTAAAGCTGCAAAAAGATTATGAAGATTTTAAAATGAAAGGATTGGCAGCAATAGAAGAAGGAGACCAGGAGGACAACACAAGCACCTCAAGTAATGATTTTTTCATCATCAATTGAAAGTCTGCAAAAGTAAAGAAACAAAGAATTGAGCAATTGTGATATTAGGGGGGAATATGTTGGAAGTAATATCACAATTACTTAATCAAATATTAGTGTATATATAATGTTATAGCATGAATAGATTAGTTGTATATTTTGGCCTAATTGTAAAATAAAATAAAGGGCCTGTAGTTAGTTTTCTGGTTTGGGCCGCAGGCCAACAAACCCATTAGATGGTAATATGATAATTATAGTTTTAGGGTTGCAACGATTTATATGAATCTCGTATGCAGTCTCTATGAAGACACACCGAGTGTTTACTATCTTGTATATAAGTATGAGTAAAGCCTGTAAAGACATTAATCATTAATCAATACAATAGATAAGTTTCATAGAGTACAACGATCGTTGTTTCTGTTATTTCTGTCATATACTTGTTGTCCCAAACACCCTGTTCCATTCAAACTGTAACACAACAATGGTGAATAACAATTGTTTTTTGAGAAGGAATGGTTAAGAAGAAAACCTGTGATGAAGGGATCGAATCACCAACAACATACAAGCCCCTTCTGTTATAATGTTATAACTCTTATTTACACAATTTTCCATTTTCAATTTCAATACGCAATTATGGAAGACTATGATCCAAAAAACATGCCGAATCTCTGTTCTCACCTGTTAAAAGAGAAATGACACCTGAAGAATTTTTTCGCGGTGCCATTAAAAGGATGGTTGGCTCGATAGGTGAAGTTGAGAAAGTATGTGTATACAATAACAATTTTTGGACATCTGTTACTTTTAAATTTGCCTCTTGCATGTTATTAATCTTTCATATATTTTCAGGGATTTCATTGTATTTTGTATGCAAAGATTATAAAAATTCACCGCAAGCATGGATGGGCGTATCTCGCCTGTAAGAAGTTTGGTAACATCGCTAAACAAACTGATGCTGAAGGAATTAACTGGTGGAAGTGCAAATTACACGGTCGAATAACTGCTGATGGTGGAAGTGCAAATCCAGTGGTATTGCATCCCTTTTGCTTGATGGTGGAAGAACAACTCATTCTCGGTTCGCTATCCCTATAACTGTTGTTGAGGATTCTATGTGCACAATTACCGCGGATAGTGACCTTGCAGATTTGATACGGGAGACCAAGTTAATAATATGGGACGAGGCTCTAATGACAATAGACTTGCTTTTAAAGCTTTTGATAGAACGCTAAGAGATATAGCTACGGGTACCTACACGCCAAATTCTAATAAGGTTTTTGGCGGTAAGGTCGTTGTTTTTGGTGGAGACTTCCGGCAAATTCTACCTGTTATACCTAACGGCAGTAGGCAAGATGTGGTACACGCTTCGCTCAATAGCTCTTACTTATGGAATCATTGCACCGTTCTAAAGCTTACACAAAACATGAGGCTTCGTGTTGATTCCAATCCAGCTGATGTAGAAGAAATAAATGATTTTGCCTAATGGATTTTAAATATTGGCTAAGGCAAAATAAGTGGGAAGAACGATGGTCATGTTGTGGTTGAATTTCCTGAAGAAATGCTCATACCTGATTCAGATGATCACGTTGGATCTGTTATAAAGGAAGTTTACGATGATTGGGAGCAAAATATGTTTGATCCGACATACTTTCAAGATAGAGCTATTCTTGCACCAACACATGAGCAGGTTGATAAAGTAAATAACCGTATGATGGCTATGCTTCCTGGTAGAGAGAAGGTTTGTTATAGTTCGGATACAGTTACTGATGTAGATATAGATTTTAACTATAGTGAGGCGCTCTACACGATAGAATTTTTGAATTCAATAAGAATGTCAGGTATTCCACACCATAAGTTAGTATTGAAGGTTGGTGCTCTGGTAATGTGTATGCGCAACATTGACCAAATAGGAGGTCTTTGTAATGGTATAAGGTTACAAATTTTGAGAATGACAGTTAATAACATCGAGGCAAAGATTATATCGGGAGGTAAAGTAGGTTCTATTGTCGCTATACCTCGGATGAATATTAGTCCAATAGATAATAAGATGCCCTTTCAACTTAATAGGAGACAATTTCCCGTATAAGTTTGTTTTGGCATGACAATCAACAAAAGTCAAGGCCAAACTTTGTCTAAGGTCGGTCTATATTTGGAACGACCTGTTTTTTCACACGGACAACTATATGTAGCCGTGTCGAGGGTAAAAAGCAAAAAGGGTCTGAAAGTGTTGTGTTTTGACAGAGATGGCAACTATTGAAATTATACATCAAACGTTGTCTATAAAGAAGTCATTCATCGTCTATAAGTCTTAAGTTGTTTTCTTATATACTTTATGTAGTTTTGCTTAAATAATGGATGTATTTTGTTTTGGCACATTATGTATGTTTACAAACTGGGTATTACCATGGAGCATCATTTGTCTACAACCTTTTGTAGTTTTACTTTATTTATATTCATGTTATTTGTTTGGTTATGTTTGCACTTTTGATATTTTATGATGTTACTTTTATTATCATTTCTTATCTATTTCATTTGTAAGTTAAGCTATTATTCTTACGTATCTACAAATACACATGTGATTATCAATTGTTATTTTCGACATATATTTTTTTCGTAAATAAACTTACAGCTAGCCGCCCATCGGGCGGGCCTTGAAGCTAGTATATATATATAATGAAAATCAGTAATGACTTTTTTTGTAAAATGATGTGTATGGACTCGTACGTTTTAAATGGTTTCCTTTTAATATCTTCTTTATTAGTTTCCAATTTTATTCAAGATTATGGTTGAATATGAAGGGCATTTTGATAACGACCCATTAAAGTTACAACTAATAAAGTTACACGATTTAAAGAAGAAAATAATATACAATTATGTTTATAAAAATGTGGACACTTAGAAATTTTATCACGACTATCATAACTAGAGGGTATTATATTGTTAAACCACTTAACTCCTAGAATTTCTCGCTTTCTATGTTTTTTTTCAGGATTCAGTATGCACACAAGCTTAACTAGACGACAAAAGTAAGGTTAATAGTCGTAGTTGTTTAGCCTGAGTTGGTGACGGATGTTACATGTTATACCTCCACCGCCTACTGTTATACCTCCACCAACTCACCAGAGACCCTACTTGAGACAGACAGCTAGGATGAGGGTTATACCCCTGACCCGAAACCCGTTTGGGATATATGAGTCAGTGGTCCCAACCCAAAGTGTGTACCATATTGGTGAGTCATCCACCCCTGCCCATACTCGGGTTACTGACAGGTACTTATGACAGGCTGCCATGGACCAGCCTGCGTATCCTACTAGGCCTCGACCTGATGTGCCCGGGAACTACGGGCCCGTCATGAACACTCAAGAGCTCGAGAGGATGCGCCAGCTGACAGTAGTGTCACAGGACCATAGGACTAGGCTAGATCTCTACTCCCAAACCATACAAGACATTCTGAACTGTTTAGAGAGGATAGATCAGCGGGTGAATAGAGATCAGGGTGTTGCCTTTGAGGCGAGAGCGTTAAACAGGAGGACTTGGTATTTGGCCTTATCAACAGTGTTGGTTGTATTGTTGTTACTTGTGTCAAGGCTGGTGTTTGGAGCTTAGTTATGTATGTATCGTGTATGTCTTTTACTTTAAGTTATCAGAAACATGATGTATAGTTTTTTTTGGTAAAGGGTTTCCCCGGCAAATATATTAACCAAAATAAACAGTTAAGTACAAATGGAATGTGGCAGAAAGTACCACATTAACCTTAAGCTGCACACAGCTTGTTAAACAAGTGTTTATGACATGCCATAAACACAAAATGAGCCTAGTAAAATACATAAACTAAACTAGACATAAACCAAGATGAGAACATATAATCAAGCGAGCATCCCGCAACCCAGCAGCAACACGATAGGAGCAATAGAGATCCAAGTAAGGCTGCCTCCTTAAAAAACCTTTCCAAAGAAAACCCAAAGGGAAAAACCTTGGACAAGGCAAAAAGAGTACAACCCTCACCTGGTACTCCCATCATGGACAATACAATTGGAATCTTCCATTGGTCAACGCAAGCCAAACGTGACTTGTAGACACCTTCTGAACTTAGAAAGAACCACTTACAATCTCACCGAAGATAAAAATAACGTCAACAATTTGACCCGGGGTCGAAGTCTTCTTCTTGAACAATCTACCATTCCTTTCTAGCTAAATGTAGTAGGAGGTAGCAGCAACAACGATCCGAGAGATAATACTGACGACTGTTTTACCGTTAGATAAAGGAACAATAAAAGCAACAAACATACGCCAAGATGAGGAGGATAGCGTCAAGCGCAGAAAGAACACGAACCTTAGACCACACATGGCGAAGAAAAAGAACACTCAAAGAACAAGTGAGCCATGATAGTCCCATGAACCAAATCACATAAGGGCAGTTTAGCAGGTTTATGTCGAATACTGCCACCGACATCCCATTGCCGCAGCCTGTCTTGTGTCTTCAACTTCTGCTGAATAACCAACCACATATGAATGGCATGACGGGAATACAAATTGCGCAGGACTCAAACCATTACAACATATAACCAATAAACATCATCCGCCCTAAGATCGAATCGTATCAGTCCAAAACATAACCACAGAAAAATCTAGTGATCGCAAAACTCCATCCCTATCCCGCCATAGAATAACATCATCTATATCATCAAGTAACACAAGGACATGTAATTGAGCCAAAAAAGGAAATCGTGATAGCCAATCAAGTGGCCATCTCCAAACACCATCATAAATAAGGTTACTAACCGAGTTTTCAAGAGAAAAACCCGATCTCACAATATCCCGATTAGAAAGCAAATCTTTAAGCGGGCACACATCTGTCCATCTATCAAACCAAACAGATGTAGATTTACCATTGTTAATCTTATGCCAAATAAAAGGTCTGATTATTGATCTAATTTGGAGAAGCTTACGCCATCCCCAACTGGCATCATCTCTACAAGGCACATCCCAAAAACTACGACCTTTAAGCTTATACGTATGAACCCATTTAACCCATAGAGACTCCCTATGAGTGAAAATACTCCAAATATGAGTAGCCATTAAAGCAATATTAAAATCCTCTATTTTACGAATACCAAGGCCACCCTCATGCTTAGGCATGCACACAAAATCCCAAGAAACTTTGGCTTTCCCTTTCTTCATCTCCCCTTTGCACCAAAGAAAACCACGCATAAGTTGTTTTAAATCATGCATAATACGAGAAGGGAGGATAAAAACAGAAGCCTAGTAAATATGCATGGAAGACAAAACAGACCAAATTAATTGGAGGCGACCAGCAAGCGATAAGAACTTATTTCTCCAGTCATTGACCCTACTTTCAAGCTTTTTAACAAGAATTTTACAATCTCGGAATAAAAGTGTGGAAGAAATAAGAGGAACACCCAAATACCTGACCGGAAAAAAACACCTTCAGCAAATGGCATAGAGTTTAAGATAGATGCTTTAATAGCATTAGGGACATTACAAAAGTAAGCAATGCTCTTGGGAATGCTAGGAAAAAGACCCGAAACCTGCTTAAATTCCTCCAAAGCATCCATAATGATAGACACCGAGCTAGGATGACCACGAACAAATAAGAAAAGGTCATCAGCAAAACATAGATTAATAATTCTTTGTTGTTCACAAAGATGATGATATTGGAATTCATCTGAATTTCGGACCTTACGCTGCAACAATAAGGTAAGAATTTACATAACAAGAGTAAAAAGATATGGAGATAACGGATCACCCTGTCGCAAGCCACGCTTACCCTTAAACCAGCCTTGCACATCACTATTAACGCTAATAGAGTAAGAGGCTCCAGAAACACAAACCATAATCCATTGGTCCATCTTTAGATGAAAACCAAAACCCACAAGGATAGTCTCAAGAAATTTCCAATCTACAGTGTCATAAGCTTTTTGAATATCAACTTTAAATGCACACCTAGGAGGACCACGCCTCCTATGATAGTTTCTCATAAGCTCTTGTGTAAGCAAGATATTATCAAAAATCCTACGACCAGGCACAAAAGCAGATTGGTTGATGCTAACAATATCACCCAACCCTTCTTTAACACGATTAGCAATAATCTTACTAATACACTTATATAGAACATTACAGCAAGAGATAGGCCTGTAGTCATTGATACTCTCTTTGTATTAAAACATTCGGATATTAATGAAAGGCCAAGCGCCAAATTTTGATGTGTATTATTATTGTTATTGTCTTCATTAAAAACTTTGAATGGGTATTGTTGTTTCTCTTTTGGTACATTGATTAAATTATTATTCAAATATGTTACTTGTATGATATTACCTTGCAAAAAAATTGTTAGTTTATATAAGTGTTATGTAAAGAATTTGTTCGGTCAAAACCTTATTTAAACAGATGTTTTTGGTTAATTTTAGAATCATGGCTGCAAGGGAACACACGTTCAGGAGTTAACAACAATGTCGACCCAACCAACAATGATGCTGGATTGGCAGACCTCCTCACCCAAATTGTTGCAAACCTTAATGCAAGACGAACCAACGATAGAGAGAGTTCCTCTAACGCTAGAAATGGATGTAGCTATAAGACATTTATGGCTAGCAAGCCTAAGGAATTTTATGGCACTGAAGGTGTAATTGGTCTGCTGTTATGGTTTGAAAGTGTAGAGTCAAAGCTCAGTATCACCAAGTGTGCTGAGGGAAACAAGGTTGAGTATACTGCTTGTCTGTTGCAAGGTCGAGCATTAACCTGGTGGAACACCCAGGTCCAGACATGGGGGCGTGAAGTTGCAAATGGTTTATCATGGGAGAATTTCAAAAAGTTGTTAACAGAGGAGTATTGTAGGAATGATCAGGTGCAGAATCTAGAATCTGAGTTTTAGAACCATATGATGATAGGAAATGAGGTTGACAAATACACGACCCACTTTAATGAGCTGGCAAGAATGGTTCCTCACATGGTCTCCACTGAGGAGAAAAGGGTTGATCGTTACATTTGGGGTTTAGTCCTTGAGATAAGAAGGATGGTCACCTCATCCAACCCAATCACCATACAAGCTGCTGTAGGACTAGCTTACCATCTGACCAATGATGTGGTCAGATTTAGTAGGGCATCAAAGGGAAATAACAGTGGAAGGAAGAGGCATGAAGACCAGTAGAGAAACTGAGGTTGTAACCATCAAGATAAGAGGCAACGAGTGACCAAAAACTATGGAGTGGCTGTCTAGGAGCCACGACTATATGCGGGCCCACACCCTAAGTGTGCCCATTGCAACCTGCATCACTTAGGAAACTGCCCAAAGCGTGACAGGTGCAAGCAGACGGGTCACTTTACTCAGAACTGCCAGAGGGGAGAAGGAAATAATAGGAGAAGATCGGCATGCTATGAATGTGGAAGTTTTAATCACCTCAGGAATGTTTGCTCGAGGTTGAACCGAGCTCCCAACAACAAAAACAACAAAAACAACAATAATAATGCTGGAAATTAGAGAGCATGAGCCCGAGGTCGAGTTCATGTGATTGGGCTGAGGAGACAAGGCATGATCCCAATCTGATGACTGGTACGTTTCTCTTAAATGGTCACTATGTATCTGTTCTATTTGATACTAGGGCTGATAGAAGCTTTGTCTCGTTAAAGTTTAGATCACTACTTTATCAAAAATCTGAGTGCCTAAAAGAGTCTTATATTATTGAATATGTAATTGGCCATGAGTATGAGGCTAGAGAGATATTTCTAGATTGTAAGTTGAATTTAACCGATAAGTTATTTGACATTGACTTATTTCCGATTGAGCTAAAAAGTTTCAACGTAGTAATTGGAATGGATTGGCTTACTGAAATCCAAGCCAAGATCAATTGCCTTAAGAAAATTTTACATATACCTCTTGAAGGCGGAGAAACTTTGATTGTTCAAGGAGAGAAACCCGTAAGATATTTGAAGATTGTGTCGCTATTAAGATGCACAAGTACTTGAAGAAAGAGCGCTTCGCGTTCTTGGCACACGTTATAGAGAAAGATCCGAATGCGAAGCTCATCCAAGATATCCCATTAGTGAGAGATTATCCGGAAGTCTTTCCTAAAGATTTTCCTGGACTTCCTCTGCCTAGGCAAGTCGAGTTCCAAATTGATCTAATACCAGGAGCAACACCTGTAGCAAATGCGCCATATCATTTAGCACCGTTGGAGATGCAAGAATTGTCAGGGCATTATAGAAACTTTTGAGCAAGGGTTTAATCAGGCCAGTTCATCCCCTAAACTGACCCCAAATTTTTAAAAAATCCGGTAAAAAAACCGGCTTCCTTCCTCGAAATAGATGACCTCTTTGATCAATTGCATGGCACCAAGTACTTCTCAAAAATAAATCTTCGATTAGGGTACCATCAGTTGAAAGTTCGTGAGGAAGACATTCCCAAGACAACATTCAGGATGTGTTATGAGCATTATGAGATTCTAGTCATGCCATTTGGGTTGACAAACGCACGTGACATATTCATGGACTTGATGAATAGGGTGTGTAGACCTTATTTGGATAAATTCGTCATAGTCTTTTTTGATGATATATTGATTTGCTCACAAAATAAGGAGGATCACGAACAACATTTAAAGATTATCTTAGAGCTAGTCAAGGACCAGAAGTTATATGCCAAATTCTCTAAGTGCGAATTTTGGCTACAAAAAGTACACTTTCTCGGTCATGTAGTTAACGAAAAGGAAATTCATGTAGACCCTGCCAAGGTTGAGGCTATTAAGAAATGGGAAGTACCAAGAACACCTACGGAAATTAGCTAATTTCTGGGTTTGGCAGGTTAGTACCGAAGGTTTATCGAGAATTTCTCAAAGATTGCCAAACCATTGACGAAACAGACGTAGAAGACCAAGTAGTTTGTTTAGGAAGAAGAGCAGGAAGAGGCCTTCCAAACGTTGAAGAATAAATTATGTGACGCACCAATTCTATCTTTACCTGAAGGAACTAAAACCTTTGTGGCATATTGTGACGCATCACATAAAGGTTTGGGTTGCGTGCTAATGCAAAAAGACAAGGTTATTGCATACGCATCAAGACAACTCAAGAAGCTCGAAAAGAATTACACCATACATGACTTGGAACTTGGAGTTGTAGTCTTTGCACTAAAGATTTGGAGGCACTATCTTTATGGCATAAAGTATACAGTTTTCACCGACCATCAAAGTCTTCAACATATCCTCAACCAGAAATTATTCAACACGAGACAAAGGAGATGGATTGAACT
>BQNB010004439.1:0-38766 GCA_026074375.1 Tanacetum coccineum | reverse complement strand
TGAGTTTTTATACCATCTGTTTTCATTAAGTTTAAAAAAATATATATTAAGTATTAAGATAAATCACTAAAAAAAATATCATGAAGAACACTGGAGCATGGTATATTATGGATGGCCATGGGTTAGAACCTCATGGGAAGTGTTAGGATAATTGTTTGGAAGTGTTTAATCATTCACAAAAGCTTGGACCTTTGTTAGTTTTCCATTTTCCATTTTCTTGCATTTTACTATAACACTGCTTATTTATGCTTATTTATGCTTATTTACTGCTTATTAATGCTTATTCATGTTTATTATTACTGTTTGTTACTTATTTAAGCTGTCTTGTAGTTTAAGTTTCATTGGTTCATGCTTTTTATGTTAAACTGTCCATTTTAGCCAATTCTGCCTATTGCTTATTTTAGTGCTTATCTTTGTGTGGAACTTGCTTATTTGTGCTTAACTTTACCTTGTTGCCATCTGTTTTCAAAACCTTTTGCTTAAACCAGGCTGAATCACTTTAAAAATAGAATTTGAATTTTTAAAGCGGTGTTTGGGTTAAGGGTAAAAATGGGTCAAAACTAGTAGAAAAACCATTTGGGTCATCTAGCCTACTTTACCAAGCTTATTTAAGTTTATTTAACCTGTTTCAAAAAGTTTTTAAGGTTTAAAAGCTTATTTCATTGTTTTGTCTAATAGGTGTTTGAAACTGTTGGTTTTAAATAGTTTCATAAGTGCTTATCTGATTCAGTTTTCATAACAAGATTTTGAGTCTTGTTTTCATGTCATTTCTAGTGTCCTAATGTAGTAGTATAGATGCCTTTAGGTTTCTTTTATTTTGGTCAAAAACGGTCAAAAAAAATTGTTAAGTGTCCTTTAGTTAAAAACAACTTTTTCAATTTGCTTTTCTGGCTTATTCTTAAATTTAAACTGGCTTTTGTTTGTTGATATAAGTTCTTTGATGTCTAAATTTTATTTGTTTTGAGGTGCCAAGTTCATAAGGATATGTTTACTTAGCATATTTTAAGCTTAAAAATTGTCTTTTTCAAAGTAAAATAAGGACACGTCTTTTGTGAATTTTAAAAACCAGCTTTTTCATGAAACATTTTCATGGCTTAAAGAAGTTTCAAACTCATTTGTGTCTACTGATTTTAGAAGCCCTTAGGGCAATCTTTAAGCTCATATTCCTCATTAAGCCATAAGGATCCACTTAAGGGCTTAAAATTAAGCCCAAAAGTGCCCTTCTGGCTGTGTTGATTAACTATTTTAGCCCATTTTGATTATTTGATTTTTCTTGCTTTTCTGTTTATTTCCCATGCTTATTTTGCTTAGAAGTGCTTATTAGGTATAGTTGCATATCTGTTTTAGCTTATTTTCCATTTTCACTAGCTTATTTAGCCTTAAAATGCTTAACAGTTTAGCAGTTAGCCTTAGTTTTAAAAAGTTAAGTCTGTTAGCTTATTTGCTTATTATAGTTTAGGTTTTTGCTTATTTTTATATTTAAGAGTGCTTATTAGGTGTAGGGTAGTCTGTAGTTTGCTTATTTTCCCTTTCTCTTTTAGCTTATTAAGTTTAAATAGCCAACAATTTAGGTTTAAGTTTTAAGTCATAAAAAAAATCACAACTGTCATCTTTAAGCTCATTTTCTGAGCTTATTATAGCTTTTCAAAAATAATCTCAAGTTTTAAAGTTGTTAGTTTTCAGCTTATTTATAACTTTGTTTTTAAAGTTTTTCAAAAAGAAAAGAAAAAAAAGGGAGTAGGGAAGTCAGGGGTGAGCAAGGCTCGAACCCCTGACCTCTACCCACTCAACCTTTATAGCACCTCACACACGCACACACAAACCAACTCTGCCCTTGGGTCTTTTCCGTTAGAGTTTGCACAAACAATGTATATAACCACATTTTTAGCCCTTTTGTTTAATAAGCTGTTTTAGCTTATTTAACAGCTTATTTGATAAGCTGTTTTCTCCAGCTTATTTTTCTTAGATCCAGTTTTGTTCAAGCTACTTTTGTTAATTTTTTCAGAATTTTTATAATTAGTTTAGTATTTTTAATCATTTAATTTCATTAAAATCGTTTTTAATTCATAATAAATTATAAAAAAGTCAAAAAAATATAATTCTTTTTTAGAAATTTTCTTTTATCAGATAGAACTTAGGAAAATTATATTTACTTTCGTAGAGTTAAAATTGCGAAATTTGATTTTTTAAAGAACGGGTTTGAATCCCGTTCTCGTTTTTCATGTTTTATGCTCAAATCACTTTAGTTTTTAGTCTAGTTTTCTTTATCCTCACATTTTAGTCACGTGGGGTTAATTAAAAGTTAAAAAATCATTTTAGGTTTAAATTTTGATAATTTAGTTATTTTAAGTCGCGTTTTTACGTTCCTGTTTTAGGTTTTGCTTAAATTGCTTACGTTTTAAGGTTTCTTTTACTTGTTTTTGCATTTTTAATTGTAGAAATAGAATCCAATCCAATATTTGATCATTCAAGCATAAATTCTTAAACCAAAGCTCGATTTTCAAATTCACACCTCGTTGGGACACGACTCGGGAAGGTTTTTGTGGAGTTTACTTTGGATAAAAGTAAATCTCTTTTAAAAGCCTTACGGAATATTTATCATTGACATTTTTATTCTTATTATATATTTATCTATTATATATATTTAATATATATAAAGGGTTGAATTTAAACGTGTCAATCATTCTCCAAGAGTTGGAGTAAGTTCTTAGGAAGATTTGAAGGGTAAAACCTTCATCTTCATATTTTCCGGGATAGAAGAGCAAGCAAAGTTTTGTAATTTTAGAAGTTGGAGGTGCTAGACATCAGTTGTATCTTTGTTCTAAGAAGAAATTGTTATATTGGATCTTTTGCTCCACTCATAATTTTGTGGAATTTGGGTAAACATTCGAAAACAGATAATGCTAAATCCTTACAATATCTAATAAGGGTTTTCTGTGCAGGTTATGTAACTAGTAATTTCACAAAAGTATGCTTGTTTTTTTTTAAATTTAAGCATATTAATATGAAAAATAGGACAAGTATTATTCTAATTCTCCTCCCCCCACTTAAGTTATACAACGCCCTTGTTGTCTAAACATAATTGTAAAAACATGAAATAAAAGAATTAGAATGAGAAACTCCCCTAATAGTTGCTCGGTAATGATTCTCCATGTTGAGTTTATGAGTAAGAATGTGTGTTGTAAGTGCGGGATTTAATCCTAGCATGACTACAACACACATTAGATTCCAGATTATAAATACTTCACCAACGTTGTAGATTTTCATTGAGGTCCTGTGTATGATATAAGAAAATCATGCAAACCTATCTCGGGTATTCTAAGGTTAATAAAAATAAAAACAAAAAGTGTACAGGTAGTCAATACGTCGTATCCATACCCCATGATACGCCGTATTATAACATGTAGAAAAAAATCCTAAGTACTTGTCAGAGGTCGAATACGCCGTATCATATTTATGAATACGCCATATAGACAAACCTGACAATAACATTAAAATGCAGAAAAATAAAGACTGGATAACGTCTAGGTAGTCAATATGCCATGTCCATGGGGTTTGGATACATCGTATTGACAGTCTGGGAAGACAGACTCGATAAGAAAATTGAAAACACATTCCGGGTTGTCTCCCGGCAAGCACTTTTGTTTACAGAAAAGTCTTTAAGTTAGACTTGACCCAATTTAATACCATCATTATAAAACAACTTGGGGTCGAACGGGATGCCAAATGGCACATATAAATTCTTGATAAGATTTATTGGCGTCCCTTTGTTAAGAAAATTACAAGTCATGATATTAAAACCTAATTCTTTAAAAGTATTAGTTTTGAAAAATTTATTGGTTGTATCATGACTTGTTACCAAAAGTTTATTTGACTATTGAGTATCGATTTTTTTATTACGGTAGGTAATGGTTCAATCGATAGATCCCCCGAAGATTGTTCAATATTGATTTTTATCATTATCGTCGTCTTTATCCGATAAATCATCGGGATAAATTACGTTAAAGGGAAATAGATCATTAAAGTACATATCATTTTGTTTCTCACCATCAAATTCGGACAATGATGTTTCATCAAATTCATCGATATGTTGAGGACTTACAATAAGTTCAGAGAAATCTAACTTAGACGTTAGAGCATCATTGTAGGCAATGGCTGAGAACTCTTTCTCAAAATCTTTGAAGTAGTCGAAATCATCAAAATAACTGACCGTATGTTCGGATGACGGAAACGAAGGCATATTGACTTTGTCATTATCATTTTCCAAATCCGTTTTCAAGTCTTTGACAGAAATTATTTTATAAGAAAATGAATTTTGTCATAAATTACCGTGTAATCTTCATCGTGGGATTATTCAAACGGTATTCTAAAGTAAATTTGATTGTTGTTAATAGGACTTACCATGGGTTCACATGAGAGTGCAGCTTCAGATGTTAACGCGTCATTAAAGACTATAGCTGGTAATTCAGTTTCAACAGATCTGAGGTCGTAAACGTCTTCATCATACCAGATCTTACCATACGTAGCAGTTTCTCAGTTATACACCTTACCACTCCTATGAGCTTTTTTGTCCTCAAGCCCGACATACTCCTCCATAGTAATGTTGGGGTCGTCCATTTTAACCTGTAATAAATTCGCTAGGAAAGAAAACGGTGAAATAGCCTAATACTTCGTATTCAGCAAAACTGAATACGCCGTATTGAAGACAGAGTCGAATACGCTGTATTGATTTGAAAAAAAATTATACGCCGTATCCAAGAAGATGAATAAGCCGTATTGAGTATTCGACCCAGAAAGTTACAGCAGACTGTAACAATGTATAAAACACATAAACACACAATATGCAAAATATACAATGCAAAAATCAAACACACAAACAAACAAAAACAATTATACATAATTTTACACTAATATAAATTTCACTAATTCTAAGGGTTAATTTAATTTAAGGTTAAAAACCAAAATATTAAATAAAAGTAATGATTAAACAACTTCACTCCCTGGCAACGGCGCTAAAAACTTGATGTGTCGTTATGCGTAGGTATTTTATGTATCAAGTTTTACTAATTAGTTTATGCCGACTATACCTAAAAACAACACTCTAACGGGCAGTGTACCCGATCAAATGTAGCTTCGTTGGTAAGTAGGGTGTCGATCAATAAGAGCGAGAGCATTAATTCTTAATCTACTAGTATTTTAGTTATCTATGTTAGTTCTAATCTATGTTAAACCTAAGTTAAACCTAAACTAATGATAAAAAGGGGGTTACAGTGATTTGCTCACAAAATAAGGAGAATCACGAACAACATTTAAAGATTATCTTAGAGCTAGTCAAGGACCAGAAGTTATATGCCAAATTCTCTAAGTGCGAATTTTGGCTACAAAAAGTACACTTTCTCGGTCATGTAGTTAATGCAAAGGGAATTCATGTAGACCCTGCCAAGGTTGAGGCTATCAAGAAATGGGAAGTACTAAGAACACCTACGGAAATTCGCCAATTTCTGGGTTTGGTGGATTACTACCGAAGGTTTATCGAGAATTTCTCAAAGATCGCCAAACCATTGACGAAACTGACGTAGAAGACCAAGGATTTTGTTTGGGAAGAAGAGCAGGAAGAGGCCTTCCAAACGTTGAATAATAAATTATGTGACGTGCCAATTCTATCTTTACCTGAAGGAACTGAAAACTTTGTGGTATACTGTGACGCATCACATAAGGTTTTGGGTTGCGTGCTAATGCAAAGAGACAAGGTCATTGCATACGCTTCAAGATAGCTCAAGAAGCACAAAAAAAATTACACAACATATGACTTAGAACTTGGTGTCGTAGTCTTTGCACTAAAGATTTGGAGGCACTATCTTTATCATACAAAGTGCACGATTTTCATCTACCATCAAAGTCTTTAACATATCCATAACCAGAAATTGCTCAACATGAGACACAGGAGATGGATTGAACTGCTAAGTGACTACGATTGCGAACTCAAATACCATCCTGGTAAAGCAAACGTAGTGGCAAATGCCTTAAGCAGAAAAGAGAGATTGAGACTTTAACACCCCCATTTTGTCAAATATAGTAGCGAAAGCTAATCTGGGGTATTATTTCATAGTACAACAGTCATAATCATAGAAAAACGAATCATAAAGAGACGTTTTTGGAAAATTATGTTATCATTTATTTATTCATCAGAGTTTTTACAAAAAGTGAGGTCCCAAAATCTATATTAAAACATAAAGTTTGAATGATAACAGTTTAGCCATCTTCAAGTCCGAACCACTCCGTGCCATAAGATGTTTAGTTACCTGAGATAAACATGCT
This sequence comes from Tanacetum coccineum, assembly GCA_026074375.1. Taxonomy (NCBI): domain Eukaryota; kingdom Viridiplantae; phylum Streptophyta; class Magnoliopsida; order Asterales; family Asteraceae; genus Tanacetum; species Tanacetum coccineum. The sequence continues at coordinate 32,448 of BQNB010004439.1, read as the reverse complement.
AAAAAGTCAACACAAAGGTTGAGTGAAATTCATAGGTTTATAGTAAACAGTTTTGAATACAAGCTCAATAGTGGGTTACGTTGTTATACACCCATAGTTTGTAATAATTGCAACACATACAATTATCATAGAAATCATTATTATTGCCCTAAGTTAATGACACCGAAACCTTAGGTTAAATAATCACAAATAATTTCCCCAACGGGTGTCTTTGCCAAAACACCCGTAAAGTTATTCAAATGTATGCTATTGGTTACCGACAGTATATGTACACCAACGGGGAGTCCAGTCCCAAATAGATCTATTCACAGCATTTGCGCTTTCCCCGACGTGTAATTAACAGTTCATGATAGTGGGGACTTAATGGCAAAAGTAGAGACTTAGGAAATAATGTATTAGGATAGCATACAGAAAAATACTTGCATTCATGGTTTATAGCATGTATCCCCCTCGCGGGTTTATGAAACATTTAAAAGATTGAATGCGAGGCTATGAACTCACCTTAACAGTACAGGAAATCCGATTGATGGCAAAAGTATATGAAATGAAAGTAACGGCTTCGTCACACAACCTGGGTAATATGTCAAGTCTTAGTTTGATTGGATATGTTTTATGTCATAAAGCCTTTAATGTAATATCATTTTGATGGAAATATCGTATCACTGTTTGGGCCATCATAATTCAGAGGTCATGTAGTAAACGTTTGAGGAGCCAGGACACTTTAAATCGTAAATCCAGCAAACTCGTCAAAACGTATACCCAAATGGAACTCCTCACATGAAGCTCCCTAGTAATGTGATACATTATAGTTTTAAGTTTCTTCAAAAGTTAGTCAATGATAAATTACGTTAATTATATAACGTAATTAATTTATAAAGCGTCGATCGATGATTAATAACGATGAATGTATCAAGTTATATATATATATAATTTGTATAAAAAATATTTTATATTTTGAAGAATGTGAAATTGATAATAAATACCCTTGTTTTATATAGATTTAAAAAAGTAATCCTTTATATATAACTTGTACACAAATTAATCCTTTAACTTTAAAACTTGGCAAAATTTGCCCTTGGAGTTATAACTTTAATATAATTACACAAATGGCCCTTGTAGCTATTAATTTCCAAAAGTTATAATATATACCCTTGCATGAAAATAATTTACAAAACAAGTCCAAAATTCATGCAAGTTTATTTTATGATTTAAAAAGTGATTTGCAGGTTATAGCTTATCATAATAAGCTAAAATAAGTTAGGAAAAATAGCTTTTACAAGTTTATAGCTTATTGAAAGGGATTTCGAGTTTAAAAGTACCAAAATGGGTCATTTAGGTTCAAAAAATTAATTCAATAGGTTTAAGCTTTTAAGACTTGATAAAAAGTTTATAGAAATGTTTAATAAGCTCATAGGAATAGCTTATAACAATAGCTTATGAGATTAGCGTGTGGTTTTTACAAAAATGGCAAATTAGGGTTTCAAGGGCTCGTTTGGTTTTAGAATTTTGTACACGCATGGTTTTGAGCTCTAATATTTTAACAAGAGTGTAAACATGATCTAATAAGCCTTATAAGAGTTATAATTTGGGTATTATGAAGCTTTTGTTTAATTAAATATGTACTTGAAATGTTTATTACTCTTTTAAAACATATGGGACCTAATGTATAAACTCTGATATTTTGCTATGGCATCGAAAGAAATCTTATCTTAAAACGTCCATTTATGGTCGTTTCCTATATCTTGATTGTTGTACTTTGACGTAGCACCCCATTGTTACCATTCTGCTGCATAGTCCGATTTTAGGGGAGTTACACCCTTTTATAGGGTCGAATGAGCTTGGAGGCTAAGTTAGCAAGAGTAAGGACCAAGGTGAATGACTAGGAGCAGCTATAGGTGACAAGGAAAAGCTAGTGAGTGAGTATGGGGGGCTATGGAGGTAGGATTGCAAGGTGGGATGTGTTGGAGGGGTGTATGTGGCCGCGGCTAGGAACAAGCAACAAGGAGGTGACAAGGCCTCCTTGGTGACCAAGTAAAGTAGTTGAGGTGCTTGTAAGCTGCTTTGAGGTGAAGTAGCTTAGTCATGGAGGTGGTAGGGTGCTTGGTTTGATTTAAAATGGGTAGAAATGGTGGGAAAAAGGGCGCGGGTTTGGTTTTGTAACGGGTTAGGGTTTAGGGTTTTTAATTCGTGTACATTGGAGTAATAAGGAGAGAAATGACATTTAAATGTTGTGCATTGTGATCTTATATCATGTTTTGATTTGTTTGTACGAAATCTTTAAGAAAAACGTAAGTAAAACGGCTTATTTGAATTCGTGCTTAATGACTTGTACATTGTGCATTAAAGAGCTTGTACCTTATTTTGGAGGGAATTCATATTTGAATTTCATGCATAGATTACTTGTACACTTGCTTTGATTGCTTGTACATTCACTTTGAATGTTTACATTACACAAAATTAGGGTTTTGACGTAAACGTTAACGGTTAAAGCTCATTTGACATTATCATCGTGAAAATTACGTTAAATAGATAACGTACATGATAAAATGGATAATGTACTTGGTAAAAATGATATTAAGATATAGACTTGATATATTAGGATGTTTACATGATATAAACATAGATATAGATGGCATAGGTAGGTTGTGTGAGCTCGTTAACTTTAGTTATGTAAACCATGTTACATAATAGAATAAAGCGAAAAATTTCCCTGTAAAAAGGTGGTGTATATATATAACAGATGGATATTACAATGCATCTAATTTAATAGATGGATAATTGGATTGATGAAAATTGCGGGTAGTTATATGATTGTAGTATATGATTACGACCGGCCACCACAACACCACCCATTTCCCGTCAAATCTCCGACATGCAATACAATCTATATATATATTTTTGATCCTTGTATCGAGGCCTACATATCCCACTAAAATCCCACATGCATTAAGTTTTAAAGAAGTTTTATTTTGGGTTTGTTCTTAAAGATTTCGAGTATAAGGGGCGTTTGTGGTGGGGTTGGGGAGGTTGGGTTTCATTTTGTTTTTTTGTTTTTTTTGTGTGTGGTGGGTTTGTTTTATATGTTTTCTTTTGGTGTGTTTGTTGGTTGTGTTTATAATTGCTAGTTTAGTGTTGTGTAAGTGTATATATGTAAGGTGTGAGAAGTGGGGTGTTTGGTTTTGATCAAAAAAAGTTTGGTATTTGTTTTGGTGGTTGGGTTTGGTCTTGGTTTGGTGAGTTTCGTCTCAAATTTTAAACAGAGGGGGAAGAAACCATAGGTTGATGTTTGTGTTTTATAGCATTGTGTGAGCTTTTAGTTATCTTTTTGTTAGTGTTGTTAAATTGATTATATTGGTTCATTGTTGGGTTATTGCTATAGTAGATGTTCAAATTGCGAAAAGTCCTCCAACACACCCAAAAAAACCAAAAAAAAAAAAAAAGAAAAAAGAGATAAAGGAAAAAAAAAAAAAAATTATTTAAAGTATATTTAGTTATTAATCAATAGTTTGTTTTTTTTGTGGTTTTTTTTTTTTTGGTTTATGCTTTAATAAGTAGTTTAGAATCATCTTTTATTTGAGGGTTTTTTATGCATGTTTGACTTGTTGGTTTATGTCAAAAAGTGTCATTATTTTAATGGGTTTTTGAGTGGGTTTTTTTTGAGTTGGACCCAAGTTTACCAGAAGGGAAAGAGTTTTTTTTGACCTCTCGTAGGCGAGATTTCGAGGGGAGGAAAAGGGACGTTTGTCGTAGAGAAATGATGAGGGTGTTTTGTCTATTTGAGCACTGATGGAGCTTTGGGAAAAAAGAATGAAGGGAGGAGAAAAATTTTTTTTTATTATTAAAAGTTTTTTATTTTTGATTGCTTGATCATAATGAAAAGTGGATAGTGGGTTTTTTTTTGCCTTTTAGCTACCGTTTTAACTAGGGTAAGATCGTCACGTAAACTCTTTATAGAGAACGTTTTTTTTTTACGGAACCAAGTCCACAAGTTTGGTTTATTTTTTAGGGGGTTAAATTAATAAAAAAAAAAAAATAAAAATTTATAATAAATTTTATATTATTAAAAAATTACTCCCGAAGTTTATTTTTGGGACTTTTTTTTGTAGTTAAACTTGGGTAAATTTTTTGAATATTGTTTATAATGGTAATGGGTTTGTCAATTGCTAGTTAAATTTTGAATGACGGAAATATGAAGTTTTTGGAATAATATTATTTTACTTTTGGCAACTTTTCTAAAATAGAATTTATGGAAAACGTTGTTTTCTGTCGTGTGTGTTTTTTGTTTGTGTGTTTGTGGATATTGTTTTGTACGACAAATGTGAAATGGTTTGCGCGGGGTCCACTTGCGAGATTGTAGTATATGATTGTATATACGTAATAGTGATATATATATATATATATATATATATATATATATATATATATATATTATATATAATATACAAGTTTTTTATATATGCAGTCAGTATCATGAAATATTGTCCTTTTATTCACGTACCGCTTATATATGTATTTTATAATAGGTCCGCGGTTTTGAGACGGTGTTTATGTGTTGTAGTTATTTGCGCTTGTCTGTATTATTTTGATTAAATTAGATTCATTTTTGCGTTAAGGTGAGTTCCATATAGGCCCTCGCTTTTTTTAATTGCTTTGAATGTTTTTAATAAACCCGGCGGAGGGGGCGCAGGATACATCTTTTGCTTAAGGTGAGTTCATAGCCTCGCATTTTAAATCATTTGATTGTTTTATAAACCCGCGAGGGGGATACATGTTTGTTTTATAAAATCGAACACATATGATTTTATGGTATGCTGGACCCGATTATGAGATTGTTTCCGCATAAGTAGCTATTGTCGAAGTCCCTTATTTCATGAACCGTTAATTGCCTTGCGAGGTGAACGCTAATGCATTAAATAGATCTATTGGGTTTGACAACCCCGTCCGGGGTATGAATCCTTGTGAACACCCTGTCAAACGGACGTTTTGTAGTTAGAAGTAGTAGGTATATGACAATAATACCTTGTTTTGGGGCAAATTGGCATATGAAAAGATATGTGCTTGTTAACGTTCGGTGTCATGAGCTTAATGCGTGAAAGAAAAGAGATTGTTATACATTGTATTCGTTGCAATGTTTTCCCGAGAACTAATTATGTGTTCAAAGATTATTTCTTATGGATTATTTTAAACTCTATGAATTTCACTCAACAATTTTGTTGACGTTTTAAACATGTTTTATCCCAGGTAACCAAGGATGAAGGCAACGATGGCGTGGAGGTGTCGTGCGTGTGATGATTTTGGTGAAAGACTACTTGTGTGTTCCTTGTCTTTCAAAAACAATGTCTTAATGTGTTTTAAAACAATGTCTTTAATTTGAAACAATAGTTTTTCAAATGTTGTAATGGTTGCGGTTGCGATCCTGTGGGGACCTGAACGCGTTTTTCTCTGATTAATAATGGAACACATGTTTGTAAAACGTCTCATTTGGGTCGTTTTCTATTATCTTGGTGTTTTGTGCTATTTAGTAACACCCAATTGCTATTTCCGCTGCGCAATCCAAAGTTGGGGGTGTTACAAGTGACTAATTAATTTGCATTTTGCGAATAAAAAATATTTAACAAGCTTCGGATGAAGTTGTTCAATTGTCACGACATGGAATGGAACGCGAACTAGAATCGATACTAGAAGAAAGAGAAACGGACTAACACTATTTATGGAATGTGTTCCATCATTCCTAATCCAAGACAAAGTTAATTACACGATTCACGTTTAAGAGGTTTCGTAAGAATGTCGGCGATGTTGTCGACGGACGACACTTTTTTAATTGAGATTTGTCCTTTCTGGACATTATCACGAAGAAAGTGGTGATGAATTTTGATATGTTTGGTTCGAGAGTGTTGCACCGGATTTTCGCTAAGGTCAATCGCGCCTTTATTGTCGCACATGATCGGGATGTCGTTGAGTCAAACGTCGTAGTCGATAAGAGCTTGTTTCATCCATAGTGCTTGTTGACATGCCTTTCCGACGCTTACGTATTCGGCTTCGGTAGTCGATATAACAAAAGCGGTTTGTTTCTTCGGGAACCAAGATGTCAAACAACATCCCAAGAACGTACAAATACCATTAGTGCTCTTTCGGTCCACATAATCTCCCGCATGATCAGAGTCGGCATGCACTACTGTTTCTATGCCGGTCCCCTTTGGATACCATAATCCTAAGTGCGTAGTGCCTTTAATGTATCGGAAGATACGCTTAACCGCTTCAAGGAGAGAGATTTTGGGAGCCTTTTGGAAGCGAGCACAAAGGCAGACACTAAACATGATATCGGGCCTACTTGCCGTTAGGTATAATAAACTACCTATCATGCCTCGACACTTGGTACTATCTACTGACTCACACTCTTCGTCTTTCATGAGTTTTGTTAGAAACACAAAAAGTATCGGTCACTTCTAATAATAGTTAGTCAAAGCCCGTAGTTAGTCAAATGTAATGTTATTAATCTAATTGGGCCAAAGTTAGGAAAAGCCCATGGAAAGCCCATGTAAAGCCTATCCATGGGCCAGCCAAAAGGGTATTTATACACCTCTCCATGCCTTGGAGAGGTGGTTGGTTGTTCATTTTTCACACATCATAATGCATTTCTATCTTATGTTTACTTTCTCTCTCTAAGTGTTCATCCAACCCTCTCTCTCACTAAAACAACCTCTTCCTCTTTCCATGTATGTTATTTGATTGTTCTTCAATTGGTATCAAGAGCCATGGAGTAGTGTGTTTAGTTTTTGTGTTTATCTTTTCGATTCGTGTGTTTTTCTTGCAAAAATCATCCTTTTTCTTATTTTTTCTTTGTGTTCGAAGCTATTGTGTACACTAAAGGATCATTTACATAGGTAAATTTGATCTAGTATCCTTGGATATAGGTGTACAAGCTTAGAATCAAGAAAAACATCATTTGTGTTCATCTTTTGTGTTCGAAAACCTTTACAAAGAACAAAATCTTGATTTTAAATTTTTCGGCTTAAAAACCTTAAAGTTTCCATTTTTCTTGTTCCTATAGGGTTAGTAACACTAGTTGTACAAGAATTTTTGCAAAACAACCATCAAAAAGGTGTCTTTTTGTGTTTTAAAATTTTTGGGTTTTGAATTAGTGTTAACCAAACAACTGACTTTTAGTGTCAACCGAACAACTGAATTTTAGTGTCAACCAAACAACTGGATTTTAGTGTCAACCGAACAATTGAATTTTAGTGTCAACCGAACAACTGGATTTTAGTGTCAACCGAACAACTGAATTTTAGTGTCAACCGAACAACTGGATTCTAGTGTCAACCGAACAACTAAATTTTAGTGTCAACCGAACAACTGGATTCTAGTGTGAACCGAACAACTAACTTTTAGTTGGTACCGAACAACTGGATTGTAGTGTCATCCGAACAACTAAATTTTAGTGTCAACCGAACAACTGGATTCTAGTGTGAACCGAATAACTAACTTTTAGTTGGTACCGAACAACTAGATTCTTGTGTCAACCGAACAACTAAATTTTAGTGTCAACCGAACAACTGGATTCTAGTGTCAACCGAACAACTGAATTTTAGTGTCAACTAAACAATTGGGTCTAGTGTGAACCAAACAACTAACTTTTAGTTGGTACCGAACAACTGGGTCTAGTGTTAACCGAACAACCACTTTTAGTTGGAACCGAACAACTGGGTCTAGTGTGAACCGAACAACTAACTTTTAGTTGATACCGAACAACTGGGTCTAGTGTTAACCGAACAACCACTTTTAGTTGAAACCGAACTACTCAATTTTCAAAATTATACGGTTTATTTCTTTGACTTGTAAAATCCCGTGAAACATTAACTTGTTTTCCCCGGTTTTGTCAAGAATTATAAAATCCCGTGTAGTTTCAAGAATTAAAACACTAAAAAGAAAACTTAATTAAACACAATTTCTTTCTACCACCGTTTGATCAAACAAGTAATCTTTTAACATACAAATTTCTCAATGACGACTCTTGCTGCCAAAGCGATTCTTTCGGGTGCTGACAATCGTCCACATATGTTAGAAAAAGATATATACGACTCTTGGAAAAGCAGAATGGAGCTATGCATGATGAATAGACAACATGGACGAATGATCTTTGAATTCGTTGAAAATGGTCCACTCATCTGGCATACAATTGAGGAAAATAGAGTGACTAGACCAAAGAAATTATCTGAGTTATCTGCTACGGAAGCAATTCAAGCTGATTGTGATGTCAAGACAACAAGTATCATTCTCCAAGGATTACCACCCGAGGTCTATGCACTAGTTAGCAATCATCGAATCACCAAGGAACTTTGGGAAAGAATTCAACTTCTCATGCAAGGAACTTCATTTACGAAACAGGAAAGAGAGTGTAAGCTTTATGATGAATTCTATAAGTTTGCTTATAAGAAGGGGGAAACATTACATGATTTTTACTTGAGATTTTCACTGCTACTCAATGAAATGAACATCTACAATGTGAAACTGGAACAGTTTTAAGTGAACACTAAGTTTTTGAATAATCTTCCTCCTGAGTGGAGCAAATTTGTGACTGATGTCAAATTAGTTCGGGATTTTCACACAACTAACATTGATCAGCTTCATGTATACTTTGGACAGCATGAATTTCATGCAAATGAAGTTCGTTTAATGCATGAACGCAACTCAGATCCGCTTGCTTTGGTTGTAACCCATCAGATGACCCAGTCTCCTTATCAAACTCCAAAACTCATATCAAAACTCTCAATTTCATCTACAAGTTTCACAATATCAGTCTCCATAGTATGGATCACCTTATCAGTCTCAACATTACTCAACCAATCAAACATCAACACCTCTTTCAATCACTTATCCATCCAATGATTATCAATCATCAGTTCACCACAATGTTTATTCTCCACAACCATCAATCCCTCAATTGGAATATGTTTCCACAATTAACCAACAACAACAACAACCTGAATTTTCCCCACTAGACTTAGGTCTAAATGTTCTCGTGTTCAAGCACAGAGACGACCCCATTGATGCCATCAATCATATGATGTCATTTTTGACATCTTTCGTCACATCTCGCTATCCTACTACCAATAACCAGCTCAGGAATTCGTCAAACCCTAGACAACAAACTACCATTAATGATGGAAGAGTGACTTTACAACCAGTTCAGGGGAGACAAACAACTTTTGTTGTGGGTACTACTAGGACATACACTCCAGGAGCAAGTGGAAGTAATTCTAGGAAACAAAGGACTGTTATTTGTTACAACAGCAAAGGGGAAGGACACATGTCCAAACAGTGCACTAAACCAAAAAAGAAAAGGAATGATTCTTGGTTTAAGGATAAAGTGTTGCTGCTACAAGCTCAAGCAAGTGGTCAAATTCTACATGAGAAGGAACTAGAATTTTTGGCAGATTCAGGAATTCCAGAAGGTCAAGCCACACAGACTGTCATTACCTACAATGCTGCTTATCAAGCCGATGATTTGGATGCATATGACTCTGATTGTGATAAACTTAACACTGCCAAAGTTTCTCTCATGGAAAATCTGTCATAGTATGGTTCAGATGTTCTCGCTGACCTGATAATATGGATAACAGAATGATAAATCAAAGTGTACAGGTGACGATGTCTTTTGAATAGTCTAGTGTTGTGAATCAGTCAAAGACTGAAATAACTAGTGATAGCAATATGTTAGCCTTAAAATATTGAGTCGAACAAGAAAGTTTGTTCATTAAGTATATTAGGTCTCGGTCATTGATTTAATATACATTGTAATAGGCTAGACGGGTAAACGGGCTCATTTATGTAAGCTAATTAGTCACGTGTATCGGGCGAAAGCCCAAGTAATCCTGAGCCCGGCCCATAGAAATACCTAGGCATGAAAGCTTTTTGGTCTAACTATAAATACCCCTCTCCAAGGATGGAGAAGGTGTTGGTCTCATTTGGATTTTCATAAGTAAATCAACCAATTCCTTTTTATCTCTTACTTTCTCTCACTTGTTTCTCTCTCTAAACTTCTTCTTATTTTCCATCTACTTTTCTTCTTGAATCCATGTACCAAAATATGAAGTGAAGTGATTGTTTGGTTTCGACATTTGGTATCAAGAGCCTCAGGTGGATAGTGGTTGTTTTGTGTTAATAAGCTCAAAAAGTCAAAAAAAATTCGTGGCTTATTTGTTAATAAGCTCGCGGCTCAAAAAAAAATTTGGGCTTTGTGGTTTGTTAATCCTACTCTTTCCTTGTTATACTTATTCAATAGCTTATTGTGTCACAAGATCATGCCTTAGATAAGATCCTAAGTTTGATTATAAGCTTCAAAGATTTGGCTTATTTATTTTTTCTAAGTGGAGGTTTGGTTTATTTGTAAAGATTAACAAGCCAAAACGTGTTATTTGATGTGTAATCTTCTCCTACTCACTTAGTTTATAAGACTTTATAGCGTACTTGTTTAGGTTTGAGCCCGAACAGGCATTGAACCGAACTAGGATGATTTACATAAGACCGAACTAGTTTTTTTTTCAACAAACGCGAACTAGTCTTTTTTTGTTTTTATACGGTTTTTTCTTGGAGATTTTGGAAAATCCCGTGGAAAGATACGATTGCTTCTCTCGTTTAAATCCAAGAATTGTAAAATCCCGTGAAACATTAATTGTACTCAAATCCACACAACAATCACCTTTACCTGCTACGGAATCCTCAAATCTTCTCACTTCATAATTCTTCAATCATCCATCATGACGACTCCAATTGCAACTTCCACAACCGACAGTCAAATGCATAACAACATAATGGCAGCTGGTTCAAGGGATCGTCCACCAATGCTTGCAACAGGACGAAAGCACAATGGCATCATGTTCTTACGATACTTTGAATACAAGACCAAATGGTGATGCCTTAAACAAAGGCATTCTCACAGGTCCTTATACTCCAACAATGGTCACTACACCAGCTGTTCCAGCAACAGAGGATTCTCCGGAAGTTCCTGCAAAAACATCAGTCGAGACAGTTCTGAATATGACTCCTGAGAACAAAGCTCATTATGAATCTGAAAAAGAAGCGATTCATTTGATATTGACTGGAATTGGAGATGAAATCTACTCAACTGTTGATGCATGTCAGACAGCTCAAGAAATGTGGGAAGCATCCGAGAGGTTACAACCAAGGTGAATCACTCAATATTCAAGATGTCAAGACAAACTTATTTTGGGAGTTTGGTCAATTCACTTCTCACGATGGAGAAACAATTGAGTCTTACTACACAAGATTCTACAAGATGATGAATGAAATGATCAGAAACAATTTGACAGTTGCAACGATGCAAGTCAATGTTCAATTTCTTCAACAACTTCAACCAGAATGGTCGCAAGATTTGTCACGATTGTAGAAACAACCACACAAGTTGATGAATTTCATATCATAAAGCTCTTTGACATCTGAAAACAATGACCAAAAGGAAGTTAATGATCCCGTACTAAAATAGAATGGCCGAAGAATGCTAACCCATTAGCACTTGTTGCCTACTGGCTCAAAGACAATGCAAGATCCTTATTATCAAACACCAAAACACTCACAAATCAAATGCACCAACATCCCAAAGCTTCACAATCCAACCCAAATCTCATGCAGCTACCAGATACAAAGGCCAAAGAGAATACCAAACCAATCCACACCATCCTCTGATCTAGCTTCTGAAGTAAGACAACAGTGGATCCTGAACAAGCTCAGAAGGACAAAGAATATGCATGAAAATTTGGGCTCTCATTGCAAAGTACTTCCAGAAACTCTACAAACCTACCAACAACAACCTTAGAACTTCCTCAAACACGCATAAACAAGATGTGGATACTAATCCAAAGATACAAAGACTGACAATAAGACTGGACAGTTTGGGAATCAGAGGGCAGTAAATGTGTTGTGGCTAGGGATACTGAAGTTGTCCAGTATGCAAAAGTCGGGATCCATGCTTTAACTGCAGGAATTTGGTCATTATGCCAAGTGAATGCAGAAAGCCAAGAACGGGTTAGACTCCACGATCACAAGGACAAGAAGTTTGCTAGTGTAAACGAACTGAGAAAGGGTGTGTAAAAACTTCAAGCAGAGCAATCTGACTGGACTACAGACACGAGATGAGGAAATTGAAATGAAACAAGGAGTTGGAAGCACATTAACAGTTACATTGCAAAGATTCAAGAGTTCCTAATGCAGACTCAAAAATAAAAACATGCACTGAACGATCCTGGAGCCGATTGGAACAGGTACACTACGATACTGATCATAATGTGTTTGCCAATGACTTACAACATTTTGAGCAATCTGAATCCATTCGTAACACATGTGCAGTGGAAACGGGTATAGATAATGTCAATTCCTGACTCACCGAATATGTGTGATAATGATTATTCAGATGACCAAAAGATTAGAATGTGAAACTGAGCCGTTCTGGCACATTGCTAATTTAATTGCTTAATTTTAAAGCTTGATGTCCGATGGACCACTAAAAAGATACAAAAGCAATTTAAAGAAAGCAAAAGCAACATTGAACCCAAGAGTTACTGAGTGCAAATCTATTCTTGCGGAAACTAGTAAAACTCTAGGAGAATCTAATAGTATCCGGGATAGTTGTTTAGTTGCACTTCAAAACAAACAGACTGAGTTTGAGAGGTACAAGGCTTTTAATGATCGTACAGTTGACTATGACAAACTTGAACGTAAGTTAAATGAAACTCTAGGACTATTAGCTCAAAAGGACATTGACATACAAGAAGGTTTAAAAGTTAAGGCCTACGAAATTTCTGTTGTGCAAGCAAAACACGATGAATTAGTCAAACAGAGTCTTTTAACTAGGTCACATTACGAAGGTCTTGTCAAGGAGAAAACAAAGGTAATAACGGATCTGAAACTTAAGGAAGAGAAAGATATTGACAAAATGATTTCAATGGAACACCAATTAAAATTTTTGAATGAAATTGTTTACAAACGGAGTCAATCAATCCAAACCATTCATATGTTAGCACCCAAATGCCCTACATTTAATGGAAGACCTACCTTTGCCAATCCAATGTACCTCAAAAAGGCTCAAATATATGAGCACCCAGGTTGTATGCGATCAACTAGACCGAATCTGATCCAAGCAACCAGACTCATCTGATAGGGAAGAGATTTGACTCTGCTGAAGAGAGTCCCGATCTAAATTGAATAAAGACTTAGTCAAACCATTTGACTACACGAAGTTAAATAGTCTTTATGAAATTTTCAAACCCCCAGCCCAGCATTATGAAATTCAGTTAGCACAGGCAAATGCAATAAGAAAGAAAATGGTGAGAAAAATCATTTGTAAAAACAGAAACCTATGTTTTCAAAACAAGGATTTCTTCACAGTAGTCTAAAATCAATAAGCAAAACTAGACAGTCATCTAATGTCATGACAAACAACATTAATCATCTGAACTAACTCGTGCAATCAAGCATGGGTAAAACATTCAAACACTATCTTATCTTCGACAACTCCACCTGCACAAGATATGGAAATCCAGTTTAAAAATGTTTGATGCCCCCTTGCCCTTAAGACTCAAATGATAGTCTCGCGTTTATACATGAACTAAGCAAGAACAAATCATGCAGATTAAAGTACGTTGAATCTCTTGAAGATGAACATGATGAACTTGAATCGATAAGGGGCAGAATTATCAACAGGTGTATGATATGCTTTTGCAGAATGTGTGTCTAAAGATTGTTATGTGTTACTTATTTGCTAAACTTCTCTGATTTAGATGAATCACTGAATAAACAAGCTTATATCTTCATAAAGTGATGGAATGTGACTGTCTTGCACAAAAGCTTTCTGAACAAACTGATTTTGTAAGTAAAGAGATTTACACTGAGCTTTTACAGCGTTTTGCTAGATTAGAAAAACACTCAATTTCTCTTGAAATCGCTTTACAAGAATGTCAAGTACAACTGAAAAATGACACAGTTTGCAAAGAAAGGGCCTCAAGTATTTCGAAAAGAACTGAACATTATGTTGAAATACAAGAATTTGAAAGCTCAATGCAAGACAAGAACCTGGCAATAAGTGAGTTAAAAAACTCGTTTGAAAAATCAAGGGGATAATCTGGTAGACACTAAGTTTGATAAACATCTGTTGTTCGACAACCAAATCTCCAAGGATTCAAAACCATCAGTTTTAGGAAAACCGGACTATTCCTTTTTCGAAGACTCCTCTTGAGAGAAAAATATTTTGCAAAGAAAAAGTCGGTTCCAAAAACTAATGAGTCAGAGGGTTTATCAAAACCAGTCACTCTACAGAATTTACCTAAGACAGCAATGCAAGCTGTAAGAAACACAAATGTGATTAAACCAGGCATGTATCGCATTGCAAGTAGTACCACACAAACTAGAGCACCACAGTTGAATCAGACTTTTAGGAATACTAATCCTCGCGCTTCTACATCTACAGGAGTAGCTCACAAAACTAATGTTAGCAGACCACAGCCTAGGAGCAATCAAATGAAAGATAAGGTCGTGCCATACACTAGTCATGCAAGCATAAGAAGACGAAAGTAGAAGGAACACCCTAGGATTTCTAGTATTCTAATAAAAAACAAATTCAGTAACTGCGGTAATGACAGTTTAAATTCCAGAACTATCAAGATGCTAATGCTTATTGTGAAAATGTGTGTTTAATTCGAATCAGATGCTTGTTTTTTCTTAAATTCATGAAAGAACGAGAATGCTAGAACTAAGAAGCCTAAATGTTAGTGTCCCTCCCCCTATTAGTACTCATGGAAACCCAGAAGTCAAGCGAACAAATCTGTTTGCAACCACCCTATAAAAAAAATAGTCGCAATCAAACCCACTATCACCAATTCCAAGAGTTACTAAAAGATGCTATATAAGAAACAGTAAGGCAGGGAAATGGTGGATAGCACACAATGCCCATCAACATACAAATGGGTTCCTAAAACACAGAAGAAATGGGTTCCTAAAACACAGAAGAAATGGGTTCCTAAGACACAAAACAAATGGGTACCTAAAGTTAGGAATGAAAGTGTGCCTAAAAGAGTTAGTTTTGCCGTAGATAATACATCTAGGATAACTAATGTCTTGAAACTCACAAACACTTTAGGATCCAATTTGTCATGTGTTCCATCGTCCTCTACTTCTCTTGCAGATTGTACAACTCATCCTATTCATTGTTGACTCTGGATGCACCAAGCATATGACGGGCAATTTGTATCACTGCTGTGCAATTTTGTTGAGAAATACTTGGTACTAGTTCTTTTGGCAATGATCAATTTGCTCCAATTCTTGGTTATGGAGATTTGGTTCAAGGAAACATCACGATCAAAAGAGTTTACTACGTCGAAGGTCTCAATCACAATCTTTTCTCAGTTGGTCAATTCTGTGATGCGGATTTGGAGGTTGCATTTCGGAAATCTACGTGTTTTGTTAGAGATCTTCAGGGAAACGACTTACTATCCGGTAATCGTGGATCTGATCTCTATACAATATCCCTTCAAGAAACAACCTCATCAACTCCAAATTGTCTTCCTGGCTAGCTCAAACAACTCAAGCATGTTAGGCATCGGAAGACGTTTCTCATCTCAACTTGCAACTTCGACTACATCAACTCCTTTCAAGAAAGATTATTGTGATTGGTTTACCAAAACTGAAGTATGTTCAAGGTTCAACTATGTTCCCTTGTGAAAGTGGTAAGCAAAAGCGAAGCTCATTCAAGTCAAAGGACTGTTCCAAGTTCATAAGGTCCGGTTGAATTTGCTGCACATGGACTTGATGAGTCCAATGTCGGGTTGCTAGCATCATGGGAAGAATATATCCTGGTAATTGTCGATACTACTCCAAGATATACATGGACACATTTCTACTTCCAAAGGATGAAACACAAAAGTTTTAAAAGACTTTCTCACGATGATCCAACGAAATCTTCAAGCCCCAGTCATTTCTGTTCGCACTGATAGAGGCACTGAGTTCTTAAACAAGACACTTAATGCATTCTTTAAAGAAGAAGGAATTAAGCATCAAACTTCTACTCCTCGAACACCTGAACAGAACGACGCTGTCAAAGACGAACCGCACTGCATCGTTGAGCTACTCGAACGATGCTTTCAGCTTCTAACTTCCTTTATTCTTTTAGGCTGTGCAATCGCAACCAGCATGCTATACTCAAAAAACAATCAATCATCATCCAACCTCATGAGAAAAAACCGGCATACACATCATTAATGACAGAAAACCCCTCAATCTAAACACCTGTCACATCGTTTGTTGACATGGTTACCTAAACCAGAGATGGTGAAAACCTAGATAAGATGAAAAGAAAAGGGAGTAGACAGCTTTTTGGTTGGATACTCCACAAAGTCAAAGGGACAACGTGTCTACATCAAGAAACAAGGTTGATAGTTGAGTCCATCCATCTCCGATTTGATGAAATCAAAAGAGATGTCAAGAGACGTCCGTTTTGCTAATGACAGTTTAGCCTCGTTCCAACGACAAAAGGCATCAAATTATGACAACCCTGACCCCGCAACCAGAACTACAAAATTGATAATCCTTCAGCAGATACAACAGTTTCCCATCACAACAGGAGTTGGATCTTCTTTTTTTGGTACGATGAATTGTTCATGATGGTACTTCGCGTGTCCAACAAGTCTTCTGCTCCCACTATAAAGTCTGTCCCAAGACACACCCACTTCAACGAATATTTTCATACACATCAGAACCTCAACTCCTATAAATGCTCATAGGGGCTGAGGAAAAACAACGTTGATCAAGGCAGAATTTAACCAATCCTTTTCTGTACACCGGACAAGAAATTGCCGGAGTCTTCCTTACGCAATTGTGTAATTCAATGTGCATACCTTCAATCAACCTCAAAATCTCTGAATACCGATGGACAAAAGATCTCCTATTAACTCAAGTTCGTAGAAATCCATCAGCCTCAGTGCAAACAAGTGATAACTGCGAACCGCTCCTGAAATGTGAATGTTCGCAACATCACGCGTGAGTATTGTTGAACCGAAAAACATTAAGGAGGAAATGCAGATTCAGCATGGATAGAAGCAATGCAGGATTGAACCTCAAGTTTGTCACTACAAGTATGGGAACCGTTGACAAACTTTTGACAAGAACGTACTCAAGCTAAAGTAGTTATGTAAAAAACAAACAGATGAAGACCAAACTGTAATATCGCAACAAAGCACGACTTGTAGCATAGGGTTATGCTCAGGAAGAGGGTTATGTTGAATTTGAGCGAATCAATTGCTCCAATTGCTTCGCTTTGAGGCTGGTCAGGATCTTTTGTCGCATATAACTAGCACACAAGTCTTTTCCAATTAACCAGATGGACGTAAAAACGGCATTTCTTAATGGTCCATTGAAGAGAGGTTTATGTTTGCTCAAACCAGACGGATTCGTTGATCCTGATCACCAGACAAAGTTTACCGTCTATGAAAGCTCTATATGGATTAAAACAAGCTCCGAGAGCCTGGTATGATGAACTCTCAAAATTCCTGATATCCAAAGGTTTTACTAAAGGTATCATTGACCCGACTCTATTCACGATAAAATACGGGGAGGACATTCTACTTGTGCAAATTTATGTTGATGACATTATTTTTTGGTCCACAAACCCTAAATTTTTTCAAAACAGCTTTTGAAAAATTAATGCAGGGCAACGGTAATTTGAGATGTCCTTACAGGGGGAAATGAAATGCTTTTTTAGACTTCAGATCCACCAATACCCCACGAGTATTTTTATCAATCAGAGCCAAATATACTTTAGAGAATTCTGAAAAAACAGGTATGGAAAAAGGACAAAGCATTGGTACACCATATGACTACGAAACCTAAATGAATGCAACTTGAGTGGTGAACCCCTTAGACCAAACTGACTAACGTAGCAAACTCCGGGTCACTCATGTATCTGACTCATCTAGTAGACCAGACATAGTGCAACTGTATGTTATTGTGCAAGATATCAAGCAGACCGACTGAAAAACAACCGTCAAAGAGGTTAAAGGAATCTTTCGATACTTAAGAGGTAACCATTCACATGGGACTCTGGTATCGGACCGGGTATTCTGCTTTTGATCAAACAGCTTTTCAGATGCCGATCATGCGTTGCCTTGATACTGGCAAAGGCACTTCTGAGGAATACAGGTTCCTAGTGTGATAAGTTTAGTCAGCATGAGTGTCAAAGACAGGCAGGACGTACTACATATTCATCAGCAGAAGGCTGAATACTGGCGTTATCCTGCAAGTTGTGCTCAAGGTAATGTGGACAGCGGACACAATCAAGATTATGGCTTCAACTACAACAAAATACCGTTGTATTGCGACTCTCAGTCAGCCATAGCAATCTCATGCAACCCCGTGCAGCACTCCCGTACCAAGCACATCCATACTCGGTATCATTTCATCAAAGAACAGGTTGAAAATGGTATAATTGAATTGTACTTTGTCAGAACTGAATACCAACTGGCTGACATGTTTACTAAAGCCCTTCCCGAAGAAAGGTTTCAGTATCTTGTCAGGCGAATTGGTATGAGATGTTTGACTCCAGCAGAACTGGAGGTTCTGACAAAAGAATCTGCTTGATACTTCATCAAACATCAACATGTACATATTTTTGAAAAAAAAATATACAAAAATATAAAATTTCAAAAAGAAAAATACAAAAATATAAAATTTCAAAAAGAAAATGACCTTACCGCGAAGGTCGATCCGCGCATCAGGTGGGCATGTGACCAACTTTGGGCATGTGACCATATTTGGGAATATTATAATCAAAACAAGGACAACAAACAAACACCACAATCAACCATAACAACATACCACACAAACAACAACACTTAATCCCAAAACGATCCTGAAAAGATTCACTTAAACGACAAAAAGGCTAGAGACTCGGATAATGATGACAAGTGATCACGAAGTTGGTTTGGTATCCCTTATTTGCGATTGAAGTTGAATTTCACAAAGGAGTCTACTTATTTCATCATCGTGACTTTCTTCTATTTTCTATCGATTGATGACTTGCTTGAACGTATACAGTTATGATTAAGACTTGGTTTATCTAGTTTCCAGAGGTCAAGGGGTGGTTGGATGAAGACCTGGAATACTATCACTTAAAGGAGTTACATTATAGTGCTCAGTGTCACACGCAGATGTCGTTGTGGATAATTTCAAGAGGTGTTGTACTTCTTATACTTTTGATGAAGTATAAGGTACTTAGAGATTCTCTTCTGCACCGTTCTTCAATCAACAATAGTGCAAGCTTAAGTAACAAATTTGGGGGATTTTACTTTAGTTTCAAGTTTGGTATATCGAGTTAACTTCACCAAGTGATCACAACAATAGCCGAAAGAATACGAGGTTGGTAAGTTAGCCAGAGAGTTAAAGGTTGAGATGTAATCAGCACTTCTCACGGGTATTTTTGTGCTATTCCAAGACAACGATACTTCACAGTCTAAGCAAAATCTTCAAAGTTCTTCGATGACATTCATTCACAAGACCTTGATTATACCAAGTGTTCTTGATTCTTGCTTCATCTCCTCTACGGTTTGTGAAGTCAAGAGGGTAATGATTCTTTTGTATATCAAGATTTGTGCTTATGACAAGAAATTCTCGAGTAGATGGACGTACACGACAATGATGCTTCCGAGAGTTCGCAACCATCATGGGGGAAAATGTGTACATTCGGGACTTAATTGACTTTGATGTTACCATGTCAACTTCCAGGGGGAAGTAGTGTATACTACTTCACTTAGAATGGTTTGTGAAGTATTCTGCAAACGTGAGAAGAACAGTTGCTGATTTCTCGCATGCACCCCCGAACGAATATTCACCAAGCCCTAATGACAAGAAGCAGTGGTCGCTTGTGTGGTTTGACTTCTACAAAATTCCGCTGTGCACTTTGATGACAAGTAGAAGATTGTTCAAGCTACATCAATGTTTCAGAATCTGCTCAAGATAGGGATGTTGGTTTGGGGGGAAGCTGATTCAGAAACTTCGCCAAAAAGGAGTCTATGAAGAAAGCTTTTCAAGACATGCTGCATGAATTGGGGGGAAGTTAATCCAACTCATGCATACTACAATGGTTCCCTGTACAAGTAAAGACAATGAAGATCCAAGCTGGAGTACAAGTTTCAAGACAAGGAGAACTCCTGAAACAACTTTCCATCTTTGAAGTTGCTTGGAAACTTATATTTCTGTTTGTATTTGTACATGATAGGAACATTGTAAGTAATTCCATATGTGCCACATATTGGGGGAGAGATTGTTAGCCATAAAAAATGGTGACAATATCCGGAATTAATATTTAGATCATATGTAAGAGTGACATATAGGGACTAATAATGACTAAGTATGATAGTTGTATGTCACTAGTACTATAAATACCCCCTCCATACTTCCATGGAGGGGTGAAGCTCACTTTTGTAAAGTGTAAGTGTGTGTGTTTTCTCTCAACACACACATCTTCCCATCTCATTTATCCTTCAACTCTTAATAAAAATGGCTACACATTTATTCCATTATACCCAACCTCCAGATCTTGTTTTAATCCCTTGTTCATATGTCATTTATGTTTCTACAGATAGTAACTATCTGATTCACTCTTACCGTGTTGTCTGCTTTGAGACGTTCCGGTAATGAGAACTAGCAAGCATGGCAAATTTAATACATCTGTGTTAGAAGACCCTGCGCTTTGAGCTGGAAACCCTGTCAAGGAGATTCTTTGAATCTACCTGATCACAGGTACAATATTTATACTATAAAACGGTCCTACGGAACCGGAGGTTAATCTAACCAAATCCGGACGAATGACAAAGCCATATTCGTCCACCCGCTTTATTGCTAACTGTTTTATTTTAGGATACATAAAGATGGAGATGGTGATGCCTCATTCCAGCTGAAGTCGGATTCATTACCACATGCTCATGCTCAAACTACAAAGACATTCTATAAGCATCAAGATTCAAGAATCATGAAAGCTCAAGAATTAAAGACAAAGACTTCCGCACAAACTCTGATATACAAGATCTTCCTTCAAAGATATCAAGTCTATCAAGGGAGATTGTTAGCAAGCTTTCAAGATGATGCAAAGTATGAGCATGTTGGTCAAGACACAAGATCGCAAGGTGGCAAAGACGATCAAGACAAGTAAGGAAAAGATTTAAAGATCTCGGACATAAAGACGAAGTCGAAAGACAATGACAAAGGCTCAAGATCAAAGATCACAAAGCATGAAGGAACAAGCCTACAACGAATTCAGAGACCAAGACCACAAGATCTTAACGACAATAGCAATCTCATTGATCTCACGAGGGAGTGTCACAATGAACTCACTTCGGGGGAGATTGTTAGCCTCAAAATATTGAGTCGAACAATGGAAGTTCATTCATAATTATATTAGGTCTCGGTCACTAAATTAATATACGTTGTATTAGGCTAGACGGGTAAACGGGCTCTTATTTGTAATCTAATCGGTCACGTGTATCGGGCGAAAGCCCAAGTAAACCCGAGCCCGGCCCGTAAAATTACTAAAGGCATGCAAGCCTTTTAGTCTTCACTATAAATACCCCTCTCCAAGGAAGGAGAGGGTGTTGGTTCATTTGTAAGAATTCCATTTGCAAGTAAATTAACCATTTTCTCTCTCTTGTTTCTCTCTCTAAACTTCTTCCATTTTCCTTCTCTTTTCTTCTTGAATTCGAGCAACAAGTAATGAAGTGAAGTGATTAAGGGTTACCGACATTTTGGCTTAGTAGTGTGTAACACGTGTTGTTTTGTTGTTTAGATTTGTGCTAGTGTTTGTGGAAGCTGCAAAGCAATCAGGTGAGTTTTATAGCCCCTATTTTCTTATGATTTATTGGGGTGAAAATGATGCAAAGTGTTTGGAAATGTTCTGATTACTGTGATAATGTGTTGTCAAAGATGCATGAACTATACGTGACTATTGTATGTTGTGTGCTACATGTTTTGTGATGTGATATTGAGAATTGTAAACTTAGTCAGGGGGGATCACCTGCGGGTATCCATGGCCTGTTTAGTGGAAGGTACTGTGGCCTAGCGGGCAGGATGGTTACTTTGAGAGTATCCACGGCCGGGGCTAAGGGGGTAACCACAGGGACCTTGGTACGATTGAGACGTCTTATAAATCGTTACTAGGAAATCGTGTAATTGGATTGTATTGGATTGGTTGTGCATGCTAGCCTGTATGATAGTTCATTTATTGTCCTGCAATGTTTTCTTTATTATCACAGTAATGCGTAGTTGGATTTTTATCGTGTCTTAAACCTATGACTCTCACCAACTTTATGTTGACGTTTTAAGCATCATTTTCAGGTAAGTATCATGATGATAAGAAGGATGTTATGAAGAGGTGGCTAGCAGAGACATAAGGCATTGCTTATGGATTTTTCTTTTCTAGTCTTTTCAGTTATGACATTTTTTTGCTTGATATTTGTTGTGTTTGTAGATTGTTAGTTTTTGATCATTATGTTTCGTGTATGACATTACTTAGTAATGCAAGACTCCTCTATCTTGTGTTGGGTATTGTCATGACACATAGTGTCCATTTGATTATTTCCTTCATTTAGATTTCTCTATAGTAGACACCATTGTGTTGTGATGATATCCATGATGTTACGCCTCGTGTTTCCGCGTAGGCGGGGTGTGACAAGTGTATTTTTAGTTGATTTACATGTTTGCTTTAGAAAACTTTTGAAAAATAAAAAAATGCAAAAAGTTAAGCCATGGGATTCGAACCCATGACCTAACCTTTAACACCCACTCGTCCCAACATACACACACTCAAACCACCAGCACACACATTAGGGCTTCTGTCATGATACCCTTTACTATAGTTTTTATATAACACCACCTTTGTTTTCCTTTTTACTAAAAAAGCATAGCATATAGTTTATGCTTTTTTAGGGCTTAATTTCGCTAGCATTTTTTCGAGGTTTTCATTTTTATTTAAAATCATTTTTACTTTAATACACTTAGAGTATTATTTTCCTTGGAATGTGTTTAGAGTTTAGTTTTCTATTTTATAATCACTCTTTTATTAAAAACTTTAAAAAATCATGAAAAATAGAAAAATAATCAAAAAAATAATTTTCTTTTTCTGAAAATTTTCTTTTATCATAATTTAGGTTTAGAAATTAAATTTCCGTTCGTAGGGCTTAATATTAGTGTACTTGCTTATTTGTCGCGTTTTCTTAAATTCCCGTTATCGTTTTCTTAAATTCCCTCAAGGGTAGTTTTGGAAATTCTATACTTTGATATTATACGTATTATTATAATTGATTTTCAACGAATCAAAATTTTGGCGCCGCTGCCGGGGAATTGTGTTAAAGATTCTCTCGTTTGAATTTGTCGATCGTGATTTGAAGAACATTTCGTCTTCGAAAGTTACGTCTTTTAAGAAAATAAAAAAAATAAAAAATAAAAAGTAAAAAAAAACTTTCTTTTTCTTTTTACTATATGTAGAAGATTAATAAATAAAAAAAATACAAAAATATTTGCTCTTCCGTATTTTTTGATTTTTTTTATTGTGTTCTCTTAAATATTAAAATACACAAGCAATTTAATTCTCTTACTAGAGGATTTGTGAATATTCCAAACTTAAGATTCAAAAAAGTAACCGTTTTGTGTCACTTACGAAAAAGGCGCACCTCTTTTGTGAAATAAGCTTTTGCTAATTTCACTTAAGCGAGTTACCCTAAGTTTGTTGATTATTCGGTGAAACAAAAATATTTTTGTGTATATATTTTCTCTTCTCGTTTGTTTTGTTTAGTGCATGCACACTAGAAATTCTCATTTTCCAAATAATTTACCCGTAACCATTCCGAGACGTCGAAATAAAAGACGTGCTCCAAACGTAGACGAACCCGAGCTTTGTACTATCGTTGAAGTTGCACCAATGGCGGATAATCGAACAATGGAAGAGCTACTCCGATCACCCACGTAAGGGTATGGAGAAGCTATCGTAATACCAGAAATTAATGCGGATCATTTTGAGATTAAGACGAATTTGCTACAATTGGTTCAAGCTAGCCCATTTCATGGATTTAAGAGGGACAATCCTCATACTCATATTAATAATTTCAAAAGGATTACCTCGACTTTGAGATTTAGGGATGTGGCAATTTATTTGATTAAGCTTATGATGTTTCCATATTCCCTCGAGGGGACCGCTAGGATTTGGTACGATAAAGAACCTCCTAATTCTATCTTGACTTGGGAGGATCTCGTAACCAAATTCGTGAATCAATTTTTCCCTCCCTCGAAGACCACTCACTTAAAAAATGAAATCTCTCGATTTACCCAAAAATTCGAGGAGACATTTAGTGAAGCATGGGAACGATTTAAGGAAATGCTAAGAGCTTGTCCCCACCACAGATTTTTAAAGTTAACAACCCAAATTGACACTTCCTATAGACGTTTAAATGATAATGATCAAGACTCCTTAAATCCTGCGGCGGGTGGCCTTGAACATAATTGAGAATAAGTCAAAAGTTCGTTATTCACAAAACAAATCGAATGTTTCTAGGGTGAATACGAATTCTAGGGAAAGTTCTAGTAAGACGGATGAGAGAATTGATAAGCTTGCGACCAAAATTCCGACCATTAGTTGAAGGATTGTTTTTCTAAGAAAGTTTGTCACTCCCGCTACAGTTAAAGCGGTTATAGGAACGCCTTGTGATACTTTTGTGGTGCTCTGCTTACTATAATTGTCCTAATATAACGAAGCAATCAATCTAGTGTTTGTGCACCACGGTACATACAATCAAGTAGCTCCGCCAAACCGTGTTAGCAACCACATGGCACCACCCGGTTTTGCTCCGGTGCAAAATAATCAAAATAGGTATAATCAAAATCAAGGGCAAGGAAATAATTTTAATCGGGGAAATAATTTTCATGGTAATCAAGTTTTTCAAGCTCCAATTAATCATGCTCCAAATTTTCAAAATCAAGGATTTCAAAACCAACCTTTTCAAGCTCCTAATAATCAAGTTCAACAAGGTTTTCCAAATGAGTTGTCAAGTTATTTGAAAGCTAATGAGTCATTAATGAGAAATATGCAAAGTCAAATTAATGAATTAAGGGGTAATTTTAGTAAACAAGAGGAGAATCTTAGGAAAAATTTGAATAATGATATGAGGAGTATTCTAGGTAGTTTTTTCCAAAACCAAGCCTCAACTTCGGGTACTCTTCCGAGTAATACTATTCCAAACCCGAAGGGTGAGATGAAAGCAATCACTACTCGAAGTGGTGTTGCTTATGAGGGACCCTCGATTCCTACTAATCCTTCTCCCAAAAAGGTAGTGGAACAAGAAACCGAGGAGACAACGGATAAGGAGCAAACTAATTTCCAAGGAAGTACCGCTCACATCCAACCTCCGGTTAACCCCATTCCAATTCCGGAACCCGATGTTCCGAAGACTTTACCTAAGCCTAATATTCCATATCCTTCGAGACTTAATGATCAAAAGTTCCGTGAAAAAGCTTCGAATCAAATGGAGAAGATCTTTCAAATCTTTCAAGATTTGCGCTTCGACATTAGCTTCGCAGACGCTTTACTTTTGATGCCAAGATTTGCTCCTACGATTAAGAATTTGCTCATGAATAAGGAAAAGTTATTTGAATTAGCTAAGATACCGTTGAATGAGAATTTTTCGGCGATGCTCCTTAAAAAGCTTCCCGGAAAGCTGAGATCCCGGCAAGTTTCTATACCCATGTGAATTCCCGGAAAATATTGTCATAGATGGCCTGGCCGATCTTAGGGCGCGAGCATAAATCTATCTTAATGCCTCTTTCATTTGGAAAAAGCTTCCAGACCCGAACTTTACCCCCCCACACGAATGACTTTAGAGTTAGCGGATCGATCCATTACTCGTCCTAAAGGACTCGCCGAAGACATTTTTGTCAAAGTAGGAGTTTTCACTTTCATACCGACTTTGTTGTTGTTGATTTTAAAGCCGATCCTCGGGTTTCTCTCATTCTTGGGAGATCCTTTTTTAGACCCGGGGGGGGGGGGGTGTGGGGTCCGTGCCATAAATTGAAGTGTACGAAGAGACTTATCTTAAAGGAACGGGGAAGAACGATTAATTTCCATGTTCTATTAAGCATCCTCAAAAGCATGCAAACGAGTCGATTAAAATGATTAATTTCATTGATGTCTCATGCAAGGATAGTTTTGGAGAAGTATTAAGATTAAAAAAATCAAATCATTTCTCGAGTGGCAGTACCACTCCGTTTTCTGATTCTCGTCCTAGTCTCACATCTTTTGAGACTAGCGATTCTCTTCTTGAGGAGTTCGCCGATGAACTCGCTCTTCTTGACCCATTTCCACCGGGAAATGAGGATGTTGATTTTGAAGCCGATCTTAGAGAAATTGAATTGTTGCTTAACCGAGATCCGTCAACAGATTTTTTACCTAAGATTACAATTGATCCTAATCCCGAGAGGTTCACCGACGAACCTGCTCTAGCTTGCTTACCTCCACCGGGAGATGACGATGATGACAAGTCATTTCTTAAGGAGGATGTTCAAGAAGAAAGTTTTCAAGTTTATTCAAACCCTCTTTTTGAATTTGATGACAATTACAACTCTAGTGACATTAATCCTCTTTTTAATGAGATGTTAGAGGATGTCGAGAGCAAGGACTCCAATGTTTCTAATTTTGATGAGCCAGCTTTACTTAACACACCTCTTTTCGATGAGGATGAGTGTTTCGACCCAGGAGGCGATATTAATAAGATCGATGCTTTTCTAGACGATTATAATGACTTGGAGGGAGACGTTCTTGAGATTTTGCATAACACCACCCATAATCTCTCACCTGAGGTGTTTTTCGATCATGAACCACAATGCTTAAAGGATGAACCTAAACTTGGTAATATGAAACATATGGTCGAAGTTTTTGACCCCGGGATCTGGGAGAGAATTTTTTCTCCGTCATATGTGGATTATCCTCTAAGGATCGCCATTATCTTTTCTTCACAATTGTTTTCTCCTTCGGGAGTGAGGACACCATTTTTGACCCTGGCATCTACGTTTTTCATTTTTCTTCTCTTGAGCCGGTGGCATTTGAAAGTCAAATGGAAGTTTGCTCTTCCACTCAAACTTTCCCTAAGGACAACTAAATACGGGGATTGAGTCAAGCTATGTGACTCGGTTACCAAAAACAAAGCGCTTCGTGGGAGGCACCCAAAACTCCCATGCTATCCCCATATTTATTCCTTTCATATTCTAATGTTATGTGAGGAGGCGTTGGTAACTCTTCCGATTCTTGTTTGTTTTAATCTTGTTATTGGGGGTTTGTAACATTGACCCCAAAATTTTTGAAGACTCTCTTGTTCGGTGTTTTGTCCCGGTTCTACTCGAGCTTCCTAGCCTTTGCTTGCCATTAGTTTGGGGAAATCCGATATCCCAGATTATTATCGCGACTAACATCATCATTTACGATACTATAACAAACTGCATAAGATATTTTTTGTAGATATTTATTCATGCTAGGATTATGCATGTCGCTCTTTGAGTTCTAGTATGGGGTTTTGAGCCTTAGACTAGGAAACATTGAGGACAATGTTTTAGTATTTTAAGTATGGGGTATGTATATCTATTCTATCTGATCTTACTTATCGATTTGCTATTGTTCTCTACGCACAACGACACGCCGTTTTCCCCCAAGCAACAAAATTTTAAAATTTTAAGTTTTATATATCCTTTAAAAAATGTAGAAAATGATGAAAAATAAAAATTAGTTAATGATAAAAAAATAAGTGTTTTGACACGAATGTAGGCTTTCCGTTGGTGAGAACAAAAGTAAATTTTGACCCCGATACCGTTTTAATTATCTTAGCTTTTCTCTTAACGTAAAAGATTGAAATTTGCAATCTTTTATATAAGGAGCAAATAAAAGCAAGTTCTAAACTTGAAAAAGTCAAGAATTTGCAAGTTTCCATATATGATTTTAAATATGCAAAGATCGATTTATTAAGCTAAGTATTCACGAGTTTCTTTATTAAAAATTTTAAATTGTGAAGAACAAAAGATGATAGAGTAGATTATAAGTTTTAATGCTAAACATAGAATTAGTTTTTTGGATTTCTTTAAGGCTCATAAGTGTTAATTGTGGCTTTTTCTCCCATTAGCTTGTTTCACATTATATATAAATGGTTTAATAAATAGAGTTGTGCGGTTTTTTGGTTAATAACTAGTTAATAGAAGTTTTCTTTAGTACTTTGTATCAAGAAAGAGTACACATCAGGACACTTTAATTTGGCATACTATATGTATCACATAATAAATATTTTGCTTATCCCTTATAAAGAGCCTTAGGGTATATGGGGTAAGTAAAATCTAATAAGTAAAATAAGCCTTATTCATTCCTTAAAGAGCCTTAGGGTATATGGATGAATATTGTTGCTTAATTTTTGTCTTGTTTGTACCTTAAAGAGCCTTAGGGTATATGGTGCAAATAAGATTGGTCCATTTATGTCTTAAAGAGCCTAATGGTATATGACATGAATGGTGCCTTGCTTAAGTAACCTAATAAAAGCCAAATTTTGGTCGCCTCGATGTAGACTTAATTTTGATGACATTTGATCTTTTGAAAAGGGCTAGGAACTAATTATTGCGTTTTTAACCGCTTTGTTTTTGGAATTAATAAGTATCGAAATAAAGTCTTAAAGAGCCTTCGGGTATATGACTTAAATAAAATCTTGAGATACAAAAAATAGGAATAAGGGAGGAAAAGTAATACACAATTAGCATTTATGAGTAGTGTTAGCATCATAACTTGTATTTTTACAATGATCTTGTTTTTAAGCTTGGTTTGGAGGAGTGAAAGTCGAGGACGACGAATTTATCCATTTGGACACTTTTTGTGCTTTCTATTCCGTGATCCTAAAAGTTATCAATGAATAATGAAAGCATACATTTATGTCAACGACCTGACTTAATAAGTTATGTCATTTGAAAATTATGAAAATCATAAAAATGGAAAAACTTTGAAAAATAGGAAAGCGGGGTGTTTTAAAACTTGTGATTTCTTAACTCTCCCTACAAAAGACTTGTGTTACTTATCCAATTGGATTAAATTTGGGGCGATTGGAGTATTTGGTTTTATGGCATATAACATGCGAGAGGAACAACACGGCAATCCCGTATTTTGGGAATTTGATATGTGAGAAATCACATATCCTTTTTATACCTAAAATAACCCTAAAAAGATGAAAAATATGCATAATTATGCTTGTATATGTGTATTTTGTCTTTTGTGAATGTGTAGGTACGGATATTGCAAATATCATAAGAAAAGAGCCAAAACCGGACAAAAACGGACACGGGAACGGAAAGAGTACATAAAGAGACTGAAAGATCTACGAATGGTCAACAAAAAATCAACAAAATCAATAAAGGCAACATGGACAACCCACAATATTGACAAAACCTTGAAATTACCAAAAGAGACCCTTAATGTTAAACCATTTTCACTCTAAGTCCTTAAATGAATAACACCGTTAGTCCTTTAACACTTGTGAACTAACGGTCGTTAAGTCCCTAATATTAACCCTATACTTTTTAACTGAGCCCAAATAAAAACAACAGCCCAAAACCTTTACCGAGCCCAGGTCAAACCCTATTTCACTCAGTCAAAAGGTCAAACGTATAAAAGGAAAAAGGCGCGTAAAATGGTTGTTACTGTTCACCGTCTTCCTCAATTAACCTCACGTCAAAATCAAAGGGTAAAAACCCACTCCCTTACTCGTCCAACGTGGCCACAAAGATGCTAAGTACTATGCTCCACTTCATCAAGCAAGAACGTCATCAAGTGCTACCATTGGCCAGAGCTAACACAAGGATTGCCACGTGGTTATCAAACAAACAAACCAAAAGGGAAATTTACACTGAAAACAATGCAAAAGAAACACAAAGGCTCCAAAGAGTTGGGATTGCCACACTGGCAATCCATGTGCTTTTATCTCATCCAAGGGCCACAAATCAAAGGCCAATGATTAGAAGAATTGAATGGTCAAGATCAAAGGGAGCGTCCAAGGCCTAGAACCTTCACTTTTACCCTATAAATAGGAGCTCTCACTCACTCACAGATGGCATCTAGGAGTAGTTTTTATGTAGCTTAGGGTAGCTTTAATAGTTTTAGCTTATGTATTTTTTTAGCTTATTGTTTTCAGTTAATGTAATTTCAATTTCAAGCTTGTACTCAGTTTCTATTTTAATAAAAGTTTAGTTTTCTTATTAATCAATTGTCTTTTCATGTTTTACTTTTATGCAAAATGGTTTGAATAAGCTTTTAAATACTGTTTCATAAGCTCAAATTGTTCTTAAGCTACTAAAAGCTCTTTAAAGTTTAAATACTCTATGGAATTGGATGGCTGCTCTGAGTATTCAAACTGGTAATAGTTTTTGATGGTTAAGAGTTAGGATTAGACTAGGATTTTGGATTAAGCTTAAGCTAAAAGCTTAAGCTACTTTTATAAGCTCTAATCTGAGCAGTCACCTCTGTTTAGCTAAGGTGGAGGTACTAATTCTCTTTATTTTTTTGTTAATCTGTTTCATAATATGTTTAGTTAGTTTGCTTATCTTATTATTCAATTCTTGTTTAATCTGCTTTATGTTTGCTTATATCTGTTTAGAATAGCTTATTATTGCCTATTATAGTTGTTAAATGCTCATTTAGTTTAAATATTAGCTTAAATCTTAATCTGCAAGTAGTTGTTTAAAAACAGTTGAAAATTCCAAAAATAATAGCATTAGTTTATAGCTGGTAATTTCTGCTTATTTAGTGGTTTAAATCTGTTCATTAGGACTGTTAAAAGCTTGTTGACATCTGGTATCTTAAGTTTGTGATCTAAATCTAAATTTCATAAGCCAAAAATGACATTTAGCCTTTTAAAGGGGTGTTTGGCACAAGGCAGCACTAACTAAAGTTAGTGCTGTCAAGGCCAAATTAGTTCTTTAATAGGTTTTTAGTTTCATTCTAAGGTTTATAAAGTGAGGATTTATGGCTTTTGAAGGCTTAGATTAGTTTTTATAAAGTTAGTGTGTAGTTATTTGAATCTGTTAGCTTAAGCTCAACTTCATAAGCATTTCTTGTTCAAGTTAGTTCTAGCTGCTTAGGTTACTCAATTTGCTCTTGTTTCTAGTGTTTAATTTAGTATAGATTCATGTCCTTAGCCTGCATCTAGTTGTTTTAAGTTTTGGTTGTTTATGAGTCAATTGCATCATATAAGAAAAACAGGCAAACTGCCATTTTCAAGCTTAAATTTCAGATAGCTAAAGTAGTTGTTAGGTCTTAAAATTTTGCGCACAAATAGATTGTAGGGTAGTTTAAATCTGTTTGAACTTATTTTAGCTTATAGAGCTGATTTGGTCATCTGTTTTTAAGCCTACTTTTAGCATTTTGTCTTTAAAAACCAAAAATAACACTCAATACATACTGAGTGTAAAAGCCTTTTTCAGCTAGCTTTTTCTTAGCTTATTTAGATTTCAAAATGTATTTCAATGGCTGTTTTAAATAGTTTAGAGGTCAAGTTTTTAAGATTTTCAAACCACTAGTCCATAAGGTTCTTCTAGCTCACTTAAAAATAAGCTCAAAGTAGCTGGTTTGTCTGTTTTAAAAACAGTTTTGAATCAACATGCTTTTTGGCTTTTTCAGCTTTTAGCTTATTGTATTTGCTCAAATTTGGTTCATTCTAGTTTTTTTAGATTAGTTATAGGGCAGTAGTAGCTTATTTTACTTAGGCTTAAGCTTAATTTTTGCTTATTTTGTTTCCTTAGTTTTGAAAAAAAGCCAAAAAGTCCTTAAGTAGAATCTGTCAAATAGATAAGTTGTTTCCTAGCTTATTTTAGATTTTCAAAAAAAGTTGTCTTTTTAAAAGTAGTGTATTTTTAGTTGATTTACAAGTTAAAGTTAAGCCATGTGATTCGAACCCATGACCTAACCTTTAACACCCACTTGTCCCAACATACACACACTCAAACCACCAGCACCAGTAGGGCTATCTGTCATGATATCCCTTTACTAGTTTTTTATACACACCTTTGTTTTCTATTTACTAAAATAGCCGTAGCTTATAGTTAGCTTTTTAGGGCTTATTTCGTGAGCTTATTTCGAGTTTTCATTTTCGTAAAATCAATTTTACTTTAATACACTTTTAGTATTTTTCCTGGAATGTTTAGAGTTAGTTTTCTATTTTTAAATCATTTTTCTTTATTAAAAACTTTAAAAAATCATAAAAATAGAAAAATAATCAAAAAATAATTTTCTTTTTCTGAAAATTTTCTTTTATCATAATTTAGGTTTAGAAATTAAATTTCCGTTCGTAGGGCTTAATTTTAGTGTACTTGCTTATTTGTCGCGTTTTCTTA
>BQNB010004438.1:41842-107802 GCA_026074375.1 Tanacetum coccineum | reverse complement strand
ATATCTTGTTTGTTGTACTTGAAGTAGCACCCCAATGTTACTATTCCGCTGCTACCTGATTTTGGGGGTTGTTACATATGAGATGTGGGAGATCAGGATCAAACAATATTTTTAGATCCAGAATTATGCTCTATGGGAGGTCATAGAGAATAGGAATTCATGGGTACCTATTCCTGTAACAATACCATCAGAAACTGGTACATTAACAACGTTAAAAATGACTGTGCCTTCTACTACTGAAGAAAAGACGTGTAAAAAGAATGATGTAAAGGCAAGAAGTCTACTGCTCATGGCGCTGCCCAATGAACATCAACTTACCTTCGACCAGTATGTTGATGCTCAATCAATGTTTGCTGCAATTAAAGCTCGATTTGGAGGGAATGAAGCAACAAAGAAGACACAGAATGATCTGTTGAAACAACAATATGAAAACTTTAGTGCTTCAAGCTCAGAATCACTTGACTCTATCTTTAACGGGCTTCAAAGGCTTGTTAGTAGATTGGCAATTCTAGGTGTGGTTACTCCTCCAGAAGATCTAAATGTAAAATTATTAAGGAGCTTACCTTCTGAATGGGGTACACATGGGTAGTTTGGATGAACAAACCTGATTTTGATACTATAGGTTTGGATGATTTGTATAACAATTTTAAAATTGTTGAACAGAAGGTTAAGAAATCTGCTGGTGCAAGCAATGATGATAAAACTTGGCATTTGTAACAACTTCAGGTGCAAGAAGTACTAATAATATTAATACTGTTAACCTAGAAGTTAGTATTGTTACCACAAAGGTTAATACTGCCAGTACTGAAATTAGTACTGCTAGCTTTAGTGATGCCACAGTATATGCCTTTCTATCCACTCAACCAAAAGGGTCTCAACTAGTTCATGAAGACCTTGAGCAACTTCATGATGATGATTTGGAAGAAATGGATTTAAAGTGGAATATGGCACTACTAATATGAGGGCAAGAAAGTTCTATCAGAGAACTGGAAGGAAAATCATCATTGATGGAAGCAATACTGCTGGATATGATAAATCAAAGGTAGAATGTTTCAACTGCCATAAAATGGGACATTTTGCCAGGGAATGCAGAGCACCTAGAAGTAAAGACAACAAAAATTGGAATCAAGGTAGCTCAACAAAGACTGTAAAGATTGAAGATGCTTCTGAAAGCAAATGATGCTATATATGGTGCTGGGCTTTGATTTGGAGTACATGGCAGAAGAAGAGATTTACAAGCAAACTGGCCTCTCATGGCATACCTCAGATTTTTGAGGTAACAAAGATAAATACTGTTCAAAAAATTGTCTGAAAAACTAAGAAGCTCTAAAGAAATAGTATGATGATTTGCTTGTTAAATTAAGTGATACTGATTTTAAAGCAGCTACATACAAAAGAGGTTTAGCAACTTTAGAAGGTCAAATTGTTAAATATAGAGAACATGAAGTTCTTTTCTCTGAGGAAATTGCTTTACTTAAAAGAAGTGTAGGTAGCAAAGAATATCAGATGGGATTACTTAGGGCTGAACTTGAAAAGGTTAAACAAGAAAAGGAGGGGTTTGAGTTTAAGATTGCAAAGTTTGATAAATCTGCAAAAGACTTAGAACAGTTGTTAGGAAGTCAGATAACTGACAAGAGCAAAAAGGGTTTTGGTTATAATGTTGTCCCCTCACCTCATCCTTTGATTCTTAATAGACCAACAACTTTAGACTTATCTTATTCAGGTCTTGAAGAATTCAAAGAACCTGAGGTAAATGAGTATGGTCCTAGGGATTCTAGTTTAAAGCATACCATTGGTTGTGATAAAGAGTCAGATAATTCTAAAGAGAATACTGATGACTCTTTGGAACAACATCAAATAACTGATACTGAAACTAGCTCTGTTAAGTCTTCACTTAAGGTAGACAAAGATTGGAAAGAAAAGTTTTTCTATCCTGCTAATCATGTTAGGGAAGTAGAACCTAAGAAAGTTAGAGAGAATAATGATGCTCCAATTATATTGAAGATTAGGTGTCAGATGATGAGGATGATGATGAGCCTAACCCTAAGGTTGAAAAGAAAACTGTTTATAACCTACTGGCTGACTAAGAAAAGAAGTGTTTAAACCTGAAAAACTAGATAAAAGGTACATTAGGTATGTCAGAGATTACAAGTCCACAAAGAACCAGGGGAAACCAAAGTGACTGGAATGGTCAAAATCCATCAGTTAGGATGTAACCATTGTGTGTTAAAATAACAAGGCAATGTTTTTTTATCTGTGGAAGTTTTGATCACATTCAATACAGCTGTCCTAACCAACAAAGGAAAAGAATAGTAAAGAAGAAATAATATTAACAAAAAGGATAATGACAATATTCCTGAAAACCTCTCATTCCAGTGCATAATAAACATATGGCTCCCAAGAGCATGATCTTAATGAAGTTCGGCCCTAAATCTGTTAATAACACTCACGGCCGGTATAATACTGTGTAGGTCTGTTAACACTTGTAGATCTTATTTAGAACTGCTAGTCTTTTAATACTGTTAGAGCGTTCTTATAACTGCCACCCTAAATCAACAATTCATTGTGACTAGACCATGAACAAGTTATTTCAAAATCAGCAAGCACAATCAGCTGTTCACAGCCCTTTTACAAGAGAACAACATTAACAAAAGGTGTTTTAAATCAAAGTGTAAAATACTGGTAGGCCATTTTATATCAACTGTTAATACGTTAGGGCAAAGGTGATTTAATGCTGTTAACCCTCATCATGTTTGGGTTTGGAGACCTATCAAACCCAAGGTGCATCACTGGTTTTACCAACAAATATAACTACATTGATGCACGTGGCAGAATCCAAGTCAGTAATGGCTTATGGGTCCCCAAAGAATACAACTCAAAAGTTTTATGTGCAGAGCAATTCACAGCTAAATAATAAAGGCTTTGTTGATAGTGGATGCTCAAGGCACATGATTTCAAAGACTTTGATGGAGGTTATGTTACTTTTGGAGGAGGAGCCTATGGAAGCAGAATTACCGGCAAAGTAAACAATAAAACTGATAACTTGATTTTGATGATGTAACTTTGTCACAGAAGTTAAAGTTCACACCTCATTAGTTCTACTCCTCACGAAATGTGTGACAAAAAGAACTATGATTCTTTTGTGACTACTGACTTTGAATGGTCTGTCCTATTCTCCAAATTTTAAGTTGCCTGATGAAAATCAGATACTTCTTAAAATTCCTAGACAGGATAACATGTACAGTTTTGATATGAAAAACATTGTTCCTAAAGATAGTTTAACTTGTCTAGTTGCAAAGGCTACATCTGAAGAATCAATGCTATGGCATAGAAGGCTTGGTCATATAAATTTTAAGAATATAAATAAACTTGTCAAAGAAAATCTTGTAAGAGATCTGCCCTTAAAAAGATTTGAGAATGACCAAACATGTGTTAGCTTGTCTTAAAATTACAAGCTACACATAGCCTCTGTAAACCAAGGCTTTAATATCCCATACAAAGCCATTTTTATGCTGCATATGGATCTTCTTTTGGTCCAACTTTTATTAGTAGTCTAATGCATAAAAAGTACTGCTTAGCAGTCACTGATGATTATAGTAGATTTCATGGGTTTTCTTTTTAACAACTAAGGATGAAACAAGTTAGATCCTTAATTTTTTTATCAAAGAGGTAGAAAACCTAGTGGAAAGAAGTAAAAATTAATCAGAAGTGATAATGGGACAGAGTTTTAAAAAAAAGATGATGATGATTTCTGTAGGGAAAAAGTTATTAAAAAAGCAGAATATAGTGTAGCTCAAGGACTTCTCAGCAAAAAGTGGTGTATGCTGAAAGGAGGAATAAAGGACACTCATTGTGGCTGCTAGAACAATGTTAGCTGACTCTAAGTGGTACCTACAACATTTGGGCAGAAGCATTTCTACTGCTTGCTATGTTACAGAATAAAGGGTCTATAAAGTCAAATAAGAAAAGAGCCTCATAACAAGACTCCTAGAACTCTTTAGAGGTTTTAAACCAGATATATGCTTCATGAAACCATTTGGAATGTCCATGTTACTATTTCTCAACCTTAGATAATTGGGCAAGTTTGAGATGGAAAGAGTGATGAATGTTTCTTTTGTGTTGGAAATCCTTTTAAGTAAGCAAAGCCTTTTAGGGTAACAACACAAAACCAGGAAAAGTTTAGGAAAACTTTAGCAATATATTAGGTTTCTTAGAGAATAAGCCTATGATAGAAAGAAATGGTCCAAAGTGGCTGTTTGATCTTGATTCTCTAACCCAATCAATGAATTATGTACATTGGTTTTCAGAAACTTTTTCTAATGATTTTTGCAGGTATAAAGATTATCTGAGTCTAGTACATCATCTCAACAAGATCAAGAAAAATCAAGATTGCATTGTAATGCCAATTTGGAAGGATGCTTCATATTTTGGTGCTGCTACACCAAGATCTGTTGTTGATGCTCAAATACAAAATAAAGATGGGTTACATGATAAGAATGATGCTGCAGAAATGTCTCATAATGATAGCAGTCTTAAGGATAATAGTACTACTGTTCAACAAGTTAATACTGCCAGACCAAAAATTCATACTAGGTAGTTATAGAAGTTAGTACTGCTGTCCCTGAAGTTAATACTGCTACTCCTGAAGACTTGGTAGGACCTAGTCATGCATCTGAAGACACACAAGTGGAGGACCAAGAAATTGAATTGGGGAACATTCCACAATCTTATGCAGTACCTACCACTCCTCACACAAGAATTCACAAAGATCACCTAATTGAACATGTATTGTGACTGTACTTCATCTGTTTAACAAGAAGAATGACAACTTCTTACTCTGAACAAGGATATCTTTAGGCTATATATGAAGGGAAGACTCATCAGGATCTTCATAATACATGTCATTTTTGCTGTTCCTCTCTCAGGAAAAGCCAAAGAGTTTCTTCTAAAGCTCTAGTAATCCAGCATAGGGTAGAATCAATGCAGGAGGAACTCCTTTAGGTTTCAAATTGCAAAAGGTCTGGTATTATTGTGGATTTACCTAAAGGGTCATAGTAGAGCAATTGGTACAAAGTGGGTATACAGAAATAAGAAAGATGAAAGGGGGATTGTCATCAGAAACAAAGCAAGACTTGTTGCTCAAGGACATACTCAAGAAGAGGGCATAGACTATGATGAAGTCTTTGCACCTGTGGCTAGAATTGAGGCAATAAGAATGGTTCCTAGCTTATGACATCCTATTATGGGATTATATGTCTACCAAATGGATTAAAAAGTGGCATCTGTATGGTCAAATTGAAGAGGAGGTATATGTATGTCAACCTCCAGGTTTTGAAGATCCTGACCATCCTGATAAAGTTTATAAGGTAGTGAAAGCATTATATGGCCTGCATCAAGCACCCAGAGCTTGGTATGACACTTTGGCCAATTATCTCTTGTGCAATGGTTTTCAAAGAGGAAAGATTGACCAAACATTATTCATCAAGAGAAAAAGGGACATATCTTGCTTGTTCAAATATATGTGGATGACATTATTTTTGGATCTACAAAGAAGGAGTTATGTGATGAGTTTGAGAAGCTTATGAAAGATAAGTTTCAAATTAAACTATGGTAGAACTAACCTTTCTTTTTTGGGTTACAGGTCCAAACAATAAAAAGAAAGGCATTTTTATCAGTCAAGATAAATATGTCCATGAGATTTTGAGAAAGTACAACTACACAGATGTGAAGTCTGCCTCTACTCCAACAGATTTGGAAAAGCCTTTGGTTCAAGATAGAGATGCTGCTGATGTTGATGAACATCTTTATAGATCTATGATAGGATCTTTGATGTACCTTACATCATCCAGGCCAGATATCATGTTTGCAGTCTTGCCATGATTGCAAGGTTTCAAGTTTTCTTCTCCAAAGACATCCCATCTCTTAGCTGTCAAAAAAATCTTTAGATACCTTAAAGGAAAACCATCTTTAGGACTTTGGTATTCTAAGGATTCTCCATTGGAATTAGTTGCTTACACTGACAGTGACTATGCTGGAGCTACACAAGATAGGAAGTCAACCACTGGAGGTTGTCAGTTTTTAGGAAATAGGCTGATCTTTTGGCAATGCAAGAAACAAACTATAGTTGCCACTTCTACAACTGAGGCTGAATATGTGGCTGCTGCAAGTATGATGGTGGGGGTAAAAGATAGGTTCTCTGGATACAAAACCAACTGCTGGACTATGGGTACAATTTCATGAATACTGTTATTTATATTGACAATAATAGTACTATCTGCATAATAGAAAATCATGTTCAACATTCTAAAACAAAACATATAGAGATTAGGCATCATTTTATAATGACCGCAATGCTAAAAAGTTGATTCAAATGGCTAAGATTGACACTGAACATAATGTAGCAGATCTTCTTACAAAAGGTTTTGATTGCTGGTATATTATCAGTACTTGGTCTCAAGTATTGAAAGTTAAATCCCTAAAGCCCATATCTCTTGACTGTTTTTGTAGAGTTTTAGTTAAATGTTAGTACTTGTTAAGTCTTTTATAAATTAATACAGCTATTTATAATTTAGTGCTAGCTAGTTATATTTAAGACTGTTTGACAAAACTGTTACTTATAGTTAGTACTGCTAGTTATTTCTATGTCTCACTGTTAATCCTGTTAGTAACATTTAATACTGCTAAACAAGAAAAATGGTTAGATTATGTTTTTCTTGGTTTTGAGCTAACTCTTTCAGGATAAACAATGAAGTGTGAAATTGGTTACTCAATGATGCATTATTTGAGGGGAGGAATGTTGTTTGTTCTTGAAGTGTTGGTTTTAATACCACACAACAAATGGTCATCAGTTCACCATGTCTTATAGACATCAAGAATTGACTAGTCCAGAGCAAACGGCTACTGGTAAAGACTTCTCAAATCCGTTGATAGTTGATAGTTTACTCAAAACTATATGGTCATCAATGCACCATGTTTTTACAATGAAGCATTGGCTAGTCCAAAGCAAACGGCTATTGGTAAAGACTACTCAAATCCGTTAATGGCTGGTAGTTTGCCAAAAACTATACTTTGTGTGAATTTGTGAGCCAAAAGATAGAGAGATGTGTGAAAAATAGACAGAGTGCAAAGTGAGTTAAAAGAATTGAGAGATAAAATGTGAGCTTAAAAACAGAAAGAGAGATTGTGTGAAGCTATTTTTGAATAATACAAAACTTTGGAGTTTGTACTGCTTTTGGTGGAGAAGTTAATACTGCTAGGCTTATTTTAGTACTGCTAGACCAAATTTGGTACTGCTGGATGACCGTTAGTACTGTTTGAGCCCTAACAGAATTTTTCATTAATAAATAGAGCCGTTGAGATATTTCCGCCAAATACCTATGATATAGGGTTTGACTAATTGGACTTTCATGATCTTTCTATATTATTCACTTGATTACTCCATATAAACTCAAATTTCCTTTAAGTCAGTCAAAACCATAAAAACTCTAAAACGTTTCTCTAAATAATCTCAATTAACTTTCTCCAGCCTTCATACTTTCCTAAACGATCATATCCCACATACTTAATCATCTTTTTACTCATGGCTAGTTTGGAATTTTGTGATAAGCACAATATGGCTGCGTTCTTGGAAAAGTCTACAGGGAGTGAGGGATTTCATCAAGTTATTGACTTCCTAAGTCAAAGTCATATCAGCTATGCTCTCACTAAGAAGCCAAAGTCTATATCGTCATTCATCAAACAATTTTGGAAAACTGCTGAAGCTTCTACTGATACTGATGGGGAGGTAACAATCACTGCTATCATTGATGGCCAATCCAAGACTATCACTGAAGCCTCCTTAAGAAGACATCTCAAGTTGGAAGATCATGATGGTATCACTTCTATTCCCAACTCAGAGATTTTTGAGCAGCTTGCACTCATGGGGTATCAACCAGATTCAGATAAGTTAACTTTTCAAAGGGGTGTTTTCTCTCACCTCAATAGAGGTTTCTTATACATACACCTACTTCATTGCAATTAGCCCTAAAGAAGACCACTTGGGAGCAATTTAGGTAGTAACTAGCAACTAGCTACATATTTGCTTAGCAACAAATAGGAAATACAACTTCTCTAGGCTGATTTTTGAACATATGGTCACCAACATAGGAAGCCCCCCATAAGTTTTTAATGTATCCTAGGTTTATTCAAATTTGCCTAGATTTGCAGAAGAAACAGCTTAAGACACATTCCAGCACATATCCCATTACCCACTCTCAATAATAGGTCCCTTTAGCACATGAAGGAGGACTTATACCAAAGGATATACAGGGGTAGAAAATTGAGTTATTCTTCCTTCTTTATGCTTACTTCACACCTCCACTGAAAAACATCACCTACACCTTTATCTTCACCATCCAGGATCACATCATCACCTTTACCATCATCTGAACCTTCCACTGCACCTACCTTTGAACCTCAACCTTCACCTGCTACAGAGTACCATGTTCCAACACCCAATGAATCACCTCTCCATGTTGTTCACTCACATGGAAGTGATGAGGGTAAGCATGAAACTTAATGAATTAAATCGATTTGGTTACCAAACCTATCTGACATGAATTGAGTCCCTTTGGAGGATTTAAAGAAGACAAAGGAAACTTATAGTTCTTCTTTCACACAAGCATATTCTCAGGACAAAAAGTTAGAGTATAAAGTCAAAATTGGGAAAGCAAGGCAGAGAGCAAGGGTTGTGCTTTCAGAGGATAAAGAAGATGATTCTTCCAAACAGGGGAGGATAGATGAAGACCCTAACATCTACTTTGCTCAAGATGATGAAGTTGTTCATGATCAAGATACTGCTGTATAAAGACAACTATAAGATAGTACTGCTGGTATTACAGATAGTACGTGCCCCTAAACTATTAGTACTAGGTCCAAGAAACTCATATTAACCTAACTCTGCTGGTAGAGTTGTATATGGAAGAAGGAGTAAAGAAGCAAGGAAGGATAAAGGCAAAGAAATCATGACTGAACCAGAACCTGTGAAAAAGTCCAAGAAGTTATTGGAACAAGAGGCTTGGACTTATGAAGAAGCATCAGATTACAAGAGAAAAAATTAATGAAAGAGGAAAGAGCTCAAGTAGCAATAGATGAAGGATAGCAAGAACAACTCTTAGCATTGGATGAAGAAAGATTACAACTGATCCTAAAGACAACTAAGATGATTGATAGGAATGATCCCTTACAGTTAAAAGTATTAGAATATGAAGAATAAACCAAAGTCAGAAGCTCAAGCAAGGAAGAACATGATTGTATACTTGAAGAATCAGAGTAATTACAAGATGAAAGACTTTGAAGGAATGAGCTATGATGAAATTAGGCCAATTTTTGAAAAGATTTAGGATTTCAATCATAACTTTGTACCTATGGATTTGGGAGTTGAAAAGGAAAAGAAGAAGCCTGCTGAGTTTCAAGAGATTGAAATAGAACAAATTAAGACAGATACCATAGGAAAGAGGAAGAAATCTCTTCCTAGAAAAAGAAACAAGAAGTACTAACAAGATACAGAAGGTGAACTAGATGATGAAAGGAAGATCTCAAAGGATATCTATGACATATTCCAAAGAAGATTCTTGCTATAAATGTTGATCTCATCTTTACAAAGTATCCAATTGTTGATTGAAAGACTTACACATTGTCAGAAAATTTCCTTGATGACAAAAAATTTCATGTATTATCAAGTCTTCAGAGGAGATGGAAGTTCCAAGAACTAAAAGATTTTAAGTGAGATGCTTGAAGACTTTGATAGACAAGATGTTATGGACTTACACAGGCTAGTCAAAGAAAGGTATAGTGCTTCGAGACCAGAAGGATATGATTTGATGCTTTGAGGAGATCTGCATACTTTATTTGAGCATGATGAAGAAGATGAAATATGGAAGAATCAGCATGAATATAATGTGATAAGTTGGAGTTTATATGATTTTTCTGGTATTCACATTTTACTGATGCAAAATGGTATAGCCATACATATGCTGACAGAGAAGAAATACCATCTAAGTCAAGAGATGATAACAAAGATGTTGAATAAGAGATTGGAGGTTGATCA
Organism: Tanacetum coccineum; assembly: GCA_026074375.1. Classification (NCBI taxonomy): domain Eukaryota; kingdom Viridiplantae; phylum Streptophyta; class Magnoliopsida; order Asterales; family Asteraceae; genus Tanacetum; species Tanacetum coccineum. The sequence continues at coordinate 97,715 of BQNB010004438.1, read as the reverse complement.
TGAAAGTATACAAGCATATGAACTACTAAAGTTCATCAGATCTCAAGTGTAGAAGTAGAAGAGTGTTTGAAAGAATCATCATCAGAAGACAAGAAGATTTAATCTAGAAGAAACTTAGGATTTGAAGATAAATCACAAGTTTAGGGGAGGATTGTTGGGAATAAATCTTCATCAAGAGTTAATACTGCCAAGGTATAACTAACAGTACTAATGGAGTTAGTACTGTCAGTACAAACTTAGTACTGTCAAGTGTTAGTTAATACTGCTAGAAGAAATATTAATACTGCTGATGGTCAAAGCTGCTGACTTGGAGATAAGGATACAATGAGATAAATATGGAATGTATATCGTTTATATTTTAGGAAGATTTGTATATGATTATGATTGTTATTGATCCTAAAAGTTCGGTAGTTATCTTGTAAAGGACTCCTTGTGGTCTATAAAAGGAGATCCTAGGTTAAGGTTTTAGATATGCTTAAGAGATAGAGATACATCTTAGAAAAAGAACGTAAAGCTTCAAGGTTTGTAACCCTAGTACTAAGCAAGAGTACTCGTATTATCATTAATAATATTGAAGCAGTTTTGTGTTTTATTCATTGTTCTTTGTCTAGTACTGTTCTATTAATAAATACCTCTAGAGTATTGAAGTGTAGATTCCACATACACTTTGATATACAAACAAAGTCTCAACCATTGTTATTTTGGATTTATCCAAGGTGACATACTCTTTACAAGGTAAAGAGTCGATCAAGGCGTGGGATCAACATTCTGGAAACACATCTTCAAATTCATATACCACAGATATATCGCTCAACCTCAGTTCATCTTCCCTTGCACTCTTCAATGCTTTGGTGATTCCTATAGCCCGTTCTCCATGTACCCTAAGGATCCTACCATCCTCTAAGGGTATTTCTACTACCTTCTCATGACATACTATCACAGCCTTATGTTGGGACAACCAATCCATTCCCAGAATCACATCAAAGCTTCCATGACCCAAAGGTATCAAGTTTATGCTAAATAGGGAACCTTCTAGTTCTAGTTTACAGTCACGGATAATTCTATCTACTTCTACCTTCTTACCATCAGCTACTTCTATTACATAACCAGGGTTCACAATACTAGGTCTCACATTAAGGAGTGGCACAAATTCAGTAGATATGAAACTAAAATCCGATCCAGAATCAAATAATATGGTAACAAAGTGATCATTCAGAGAGAACGTACCCGTTACAACTTTAGGATCCTGGACCGCCTCTATTTCATTCATATTCACGTTGAAAGCTCTTCCTCTAACTTGGTTTCCATTGCTTCGGTTATTTTGGCTGCCCTCCAAAGCTAATTGATTTCCAACTTATCTAGGTGCTCGATTCAACATGGGACAAGTGTTGCGGAAATGATCCGGGCTACCACACTCATAGCACACTCTCAAATTGTTACTCATTCTCATAGCATTCACCGGAGCTACTTGTCTAACTAGTGCCCGACAATCCCTGGCAAGATGACCTGGTTTCTAACAATTAAAGCACACATTGCAAGGTCTGTTTTCTGGATGAAAAGTATAACACTTGCCACACTTAGCACTTGAGCTTGTAGTTTCATTTCTAGTAGGGGCTGTCACCACAAACCCAGTTCTCGTCTTTGCCTTCTTGTTGTCTTTCCACGATCCTCTAGTTTTACTAGACTCTTCCACTCCCTTTCTCTTATCACTACCCTTAGTCAAAGTGCCACAGCTGACTGCCTCATCAGTTAGTATTCCCGCCCTCAATATTGCATTCTGAATGGTAGTTGGTTGGGTTGCTCGAAGCATTCTTCTAATCTCAGGAGCCAGTCCAGTTATGTACCTCTTAATTCGAGATGACTCAAGAGTAACTAGGTGTGGGACTAACTTGGCCAACTCATGAAATCTATCTATGTAGGCAGCATGATTAGCCCCCACCATCTTGTGATTCCAAAACTCATTCTCCAATTTCTCCATTTCATTACTTGGACAGAACTCTTCAACCATCAATGCCTTAAAATCGTTCCATGCCATGGTCATTGCAGCCACACGTCCTCTTGCTTAGACTTGAGTATTCCACCAAGTCAAAGCTTTGTTCACCAATGAACTATCCGCATACCTTGCCTTTTGATTCTCAGCACAACCACTATTATCGATCACATTTTCCATTTTCTCGATCTAATAAGTAAGCGCTATTGCACCTCCTTTCCCATCATATTCCTTGGGATTACAAGATTGGAATGCCTTGAAAGTGCATCCATTGTTCCCACCATTACCATTTCCACCACCACCATTTCCTCCATTACCGTTATTAGCATTGTTCACATTGTTAGTCACTTGAGTGACAATCTAAGGCATAATGGTTTGCAATTGTTGTGCGATAATTGTAGGATCCCGATTAACCCTTCACTTCATATCATACAACACGAATCGAACTAGAAAAGAGATAAAGAGAGTTGATCTTTTAAAGAGAGAAAGAGGAGAGAGAGTTGAGAGAGAAATTAGAGAAAGAAGAAAATGGAATTTTTATTAATGAACCAACTTAACTTTTCCAAAGAGGAAAAGTTACTTATATACCCGACACATTGAGTGACGTCCGGGATATTTGACTAGGACCTGAGCTTGGGTCTTGTTTGGGAATAAACCCGAAACATATACAATATTACATTAACTATCGAGCCCGATTCCCGATACTTTCCTATTACAACGTTAACTAATTGATTGACTGAGACTAAAATATATAATGGACGAACTTCATGTTCGACTTAATATTTTGAGGCTAACAATCTCCCCCGAAGTGAGTTCATTGATGACACTCCTTCATGAGATCAATGAGATAGTTTTTTGTCGTTAAGCTCATGTGGTCTTGGTCTTTCTCTTTGTTCTTTGTTGTAGGCTTGTTCCTTCATGCTTTGCGATCTTTCACCACCTCCTAATCGACACCAACAGCAACACCCCGCCACTATCACCTTCATCTCTACATTACCACGACCACCCCCACTGCTTCCACCACCTCGCACCACCTCCACGCAGCCACCACATCTACCGACGCCACCCCCACCATTGATCTACCACCACCACCTTCACTCTTTTTTTTCAAGTTTGGATTGGTTACATTTTTTTTAAACTAATAACAAATTTATTGTGGTATGGTTTGTTTAAGTTTATTTCTTTTTCTTTTGCTTGATTTAATTTTAAGGGTGTTTGTTTTGGCGTTTATCAGCCTCGAAGGGGGTGTTTGTTTCTGTGATTTAAAACCCAAATAAGGTGTTTGGTTTTAGGTTTAACAACCCATAACGGGTGCGTTTGGATCTGCGTTTAATTGCCTTTAGGGTGCGTTTGGATTTGAGTTTTGTAACATTTCGTATTTTCAGGTCATTTTATGACGTCATTTATTTCGTCATTATTCCACTATTTTTTTAGTCTCGTGCCCGTCTACTTTTAATTCTTATTACATAATTAAATTGTGAAAAAAAAATTATTTAACGAATAAAATAAGAGAAATATGATTTTTATAAATATTTTCTGACGTGAATAGTGTTGATTCAGTTTTTATAAAAAAAATTGCGAAACATTTTAGAATCATTCATATGATATTTATATGAATTTTAAATTTATAAATATTATTTTACAAGACGATTGAAATCTATTACTTATCGATACATTCTATACAAACGATAAAAACATTATTTTATTTTTCGAAAGTAATTATTATCTTTTGTATTTTATTTTTATCGGTTACGTAAAGTGTTTACGTTTCGCGATAGATTACGTTTAGGCATTCTCGGAACCACCAAAATTTATCTACGTTTCAATAAATACCTATGTTTATATCCAATGCTCAAAGTTTTATAAAACTTTACCCATGTTAAATATCTTAACCAAATTCTACCTAAAAGAAATAAACCAAGTCATACCATTTCAAGTATATACTTAGTATTAAATCTACACATTATTTACTTCAATATATGCAATATATAACTACAAAATATCTAGAAAACATCTTCCTTGATTCACTCTACATGTCCAACGCCCCACCCTTTTTTCTTATGGTCTTTTGGTCATTTTTTTAAATCATCTTTGACTAGCTCTAGCAGTAGATAAAGAAGTGCAAGTCTTGAAGAATAACACACATACATTTACATAAGGAAAAACTTCACTTTCCTCTCTTTTGTGCTTCCCTACACAGGTCCCACCTTAAACACCAAAAACAATTTATAAATTTTTTTTAGCAACCATACAAGTTATTTAAAGGTGTTAGTTATATATTGGAAATTTGGGTTTTGGTTTGGTTTGGGTTGTGGTAAGCCAAAGGGACGAGACGGGTGCATTTTATTTTTTGACTTGCTCCGTTATTATTGCTTCGTGAGCCTTCTCTTTCTATTATTATTTCGATTGTTTCGTTCATTGATTCGGTTTTTTTATATATGTGATGAAATCGATTGGAACTTGCGGCGTTAGTATATTGTGATATTGATATTAAAGTAGGATTATAATGAAATTATAAGGTATATTTGATGCATTTTTGATGAGTTTTTGGGTCGAAACTAGAGTTTTAACGCAGTTTCGTATCGCGGTCGTTTTTGACCAGAAAACAGTACCTATGTTGCGTGGGTTCAAGATTTGAAAAAGTTTAATTTTTGTTTATGAAATATATAGAAAGCTTTTCTATGCGACGTTATTTGATATAAAATGGGACTTCTAACTCCCAATAACGAAGAAACAGGAGCTAGATCGATATATACACTTTAGTAGAAAATAAGTCATTTTTAATAAATATTAAAAGCTGACAGATTTATTAGTTTAGCGTTTTGATCATTTTCGAGTCCGTTTCGGCCTTCCGGCGAAACACGAAAGTTGTTCGGATTGACGTTTTACATAAAATCTCTTTTTGGTCAAAGTTGTGAAAATGAGATATAACTGGTCAAAATTGAAAGTCAAACTTCTGTATTTTTATAAAACTATATATATAGTTTCAGCAGATTCTCGTAAGGGCGTTTTGGTCTTTTCTGTCGAGTTTTCAGGTCCGGCTAAAACTAAAAATGTTGTGGATATCGTTTCGCATAAATTTGCTTTAGAACCCGAGTCGTGAAAAGGTGATTTAATGGGTCGTTTTGGTCGGGTCAGACTTAGAAAATAAATGTATTCTATTAAGAAGTTAACAAGGACATTAGTAAACGTTAACGAACTATGAAGGTGATTTCGATTTATAAAATAATATCGAATAATATATTATCGTAAGTAATTACTTTTGAGGCCGTTGGTCGATTCTAAAAAAAGAAAGTATAAACTTTTCGTAATATTCGAAATGTAACATCGTTATTATAAGTTAACAACATATTAGACGTCGAAGGTTCGACAGGGTAAATAAATATTTTATAAATATAATACCGTGTCGAGATTTACTAAAAAGAGTAACATTTCGAAATAGTTAACTTTCTTAAAAATAGAAACTTACCGAAAATAGAAAGATTTCAATAAAATAAATTGTATATGATTGGATGGAAATAATATATATAAAATATACTAAGTGTTAAGGTTTAGAACGCGCAAGTGGATTTCTCATCACATATATATATATATATATATATATATATATATATATATATATATTATTTATACTTTTATATTATTTAATATTTATATATATATATATATATAATATTATTTATTATATATATATATTTATTTATATATTATTATATATATAATATATATATATATATATTATATATATATATGTTTTCGTCGTAAACGATGTACGCATCGTTGCTCATATTTTGTGTACCGTATTGTATCGAACGTAGTAATTATAGGTCGTGATCAAGATCGTTACTGCTTCGTTTGTGATTTATTTGGCTTATTCAATCGTGATCGTTGATCAAGGTGAGTTCATAGTCTCGCATTTCAATCTTTTCAATGTTTTATAAACTCGCGAGGGGAATACATGCTCGTTTTACTAATAGGGAACTTATGATTTCTACTACGTTCAAGCGGGGGGTTACATGACTATTTTTTATAAAGCTCGATTTGTTTACGACATGTATTTGAGATCTTGTGAATACCTATATTTGAAACCATGAATTTTAGACATGATTGTTTTACTACGGCACACAAGTGTTTTTCAAGTGTATGCTATCCGGAATAATTGCCTGGATATTATTGCCTAAGTACAGTTCTTCTGCCACTTAAGTCCTCTGTTTATCATGAACGGTCAGTTTGCTGAGTGTCGTGAAGCGCGAGTGTTGTGGATCGATCTATCGGGATTGACAATCCCACTTTCTTTTGGGGTCACAACTGTCTGACTTTGGTGCATTGAACATTTGAGGTATTACTTTCTTGGATGTTGGCAGAATCATCTACTTTTATGGGCATTTCCCAATTATTGATTGAAGTACGTTAAGGTTCGTGTGTATGAGCTTAGTGCAATAATACAAAGTGTTGGACATGATGAATGTGTTTCTTTGCCTAACCTTACTTGTATTTTGGATTCGGAATACGCATTTTAGTCCACCATTATCTTTCGTCTCTTTGTGGTCCCTACTGAACATTACTAGATTTATTAAATCATTTCTTGGATTTCGGAAATAGCATTTGAAATGCCGTATACGCTACTTTTTCTTACTTCATATTTCTTAAATTATCTTCAAACTGATTTTACTTATAACCTATGAATTCAAACATTATTGTATGACGTTTTGGCGTGTATTTTCTAGGTTATTATTCTGCTAGCTGAGCATTGGGAGCATTCGTGTCGCGCGGATATAATTTTTTTTAAAGGCTTAATAACTTATATACCATTCGACAAACGTTTTAAAATAAACAAAATGTTTCTATTGCATTATAAATGGGATCCTTTGTAAAACTCAGATTTTAATATAAGAATGTGGAAAATTTATATTAAAAAACGTTCTCTTGAGGTCGTTTTCCTGTACTTGTGTTTTGTGCCTGACCAGGGCACCCCAATGTTAACATTCAGCTGCGTTGTCCTGGATGTTTGGGGTATAGTTTCCATGTACAAGTTTAACATCAGCAATGCGGGGTGTTTTGTTCGGTATTTAAACATCACCTATCTTTGCTGTTTGGGGGTGGAGGGGGCGTGGGGGGGCTAGGATGTTTTTTATGGCAACAAAGGGTGTGTTTGGTTTTACTTATTTCATTACTATTTAGTTACGTTTAGATATAGATATTGAAACACGCGCGTATTTTGCAACATAGATTGATTAAAAGGGGATAACATTGAATTTAGTAAACATGAGAAACGTTGTATAAACAAATAGGTCATGCCAAAATTTATAAAAAATTTTATACTTAGTATTTTTCACTAAAATTTCTATTAATTTAGAAAACCGGTAAAAGAACGAGATATAGTATTAATATTATTAATTTGTAATGATACAATAAACTGGTACATAAACGAAAGCTATACTTTTACAAACGAGACAACCAGTTTAGTTAAAACGCGTAACGAAATCTTAAATTATAAAATATTATTTTATAATTCCCGACTAATAGACAAAATAATGACTTTTCAAAAAACTTTGAAAACGTTATTTATCTAATTCGTAACTTTAAAATGCGTGTTTACTTCTAAGCAAGAACTCTTTATTAAATTATTTGTTGATTTCCAAACACGTGTCAAATTATATTGTTACAATTATTTTCTCACGTTTCTTATATAATACTTGTAAAGTATTATATACTGATGTTTCTTATTCTTTTGGTTGTTTGTCTTTATTATATAATTAACCGTATGAATTATATAATTTTTCCTTTTTCATATGTAATATATACGGAATATATTACATACTTTGCGTTTGCTTTTCGATTTATTTTATTTAACCAACCACTAAACTCTTACAACTTGAAACCTAAATCCTTTATCAACGTGTCGCGTTGACGTAATCATCCATCAAAAAACCCAAATTCATCATCCTAAAGTAGTGGGATATAACCGTTAAGTTAAGCTGCATTTCTGCTAATTGTTCTGCAACATCGAGGTGAGTTCATAGCCCTACTTTTTACCGATTTACAAATGCTTTACTTTGGGGTGAGAAACATTGTTTAATTTCTAAAATGGACACAAGTACTTTACATGAGTTTTACATGTTTATGTGTTGCCTAAGTTTTGCCTACAAATCACTATTGCCCGAATTATCTGAATCCCGTAATTACCTTAATGATCAGACTCTGTTAGCAAAGTGAGCGCGAGATTTTTTTCTTTATTTATTCTGATAGATGTGAGTAAATAGATCTATTAGGACTAATTATCCCTATCTGGGTAAGAATCACTTATTGTTCGAGTTGGCCAAGAACAACGGATATATGTCATGTCGATTTACGTTTTGGTGGTCTTTGATTTGGGATACTGGTTAGGGCGGGATTCATATGTGAGATGTGATGATATTCCATCTTTCGTTATTAGCTTCGGTTTCATGATCTTAGTGCAACAGTAAATACTTTTTATTCGATATTGTATCTGTTATAGTAGTCGCACGCGTTTTGAAATCTTGTGGTCCACTCTTGCAATAACTTAAACCTATGAATTCACAAACATTATGTTGGCATTTTAAACGTGTTTTCTCTGGTGTTTAGCTTGGATTAATTCAGGATGCTAGTTGGAGTCTATGTGCTATGTGACTTCACCAATTTCAAGACCTATCTTTTATATTTACTCGTTGTCAATTGTCAAACATTTGTATGCTTCTGCTACCTTTAACCTTCTTTTCATGAGATGTAAAACTTATTTAAATTATTATGTAATGCAACGAGTACAACTTTTCAAACGTCCATGATTAGTGGTTGTTCTTTATTGCTTGGTGTTCGGATTATTAGCAGTAACGCCCCGGCACAAGTATTTCTCTCCAGGCCCATATAGGGTGCTGACATTCCCTATCTTCGCGATGATTCTCTGATATCGTTGTACATTAGATGTTCAAAGGATGAGTCGATATGTTATCGTTGTACATTAGATATTCAACGGATGAGTCGATATGTTATCGTTGTACATTAGATGTTCAACGGATGAGTCGATATGTTATCGTTGTACATTAGATGTTCAACGGATGAGTCGATATGTTATCGTTGTACATTAGATGTTTAACGGATGAGACGATATGCTATCGTTGTACATTAGATGTTTAACGGATGATTCGATATGCTATCGTTGTACATTAGATATTCAACGGATGAGTCGATATGTTATCGTTGTACATTAGATGTTCAACGGATGAGTTGATATGTTATCGTTGCACATTAAATGTTCAACGGATGAGTCGGGATATGTATCGTTGTTACATTTAGATGATTCAAAGGTATGAGTCGAGATGTTACTCGCTTGTACATTAGATGTTTAACCGGCAATGAGTCTGTTATGGTATCATTCTACATTGATGTTTCAACAGATAACTCATATCAAAGGTAGATAAAAACCTACTTACGAACTCGAAATTAATTTTGTACAAAGAGCGAGAATTAACCAACTCCCACACGTGATCTTGATCCAAAATTTCGATCAATTTCTCCTATAGCCCTATACTCCCGCCAAAAACTCCTGCCAAATACTTCTGCCAAGAAATCCCTCCAAATACTCTCGCCAAATACTCCCTCCAAAAAACTGTTTTTACCATAAAAGCATATATTATCCTCACAATCACACACATTCTTACCATCACAACCACAAACATATCACACTGTTATTATGGTGAAAAATTGGGGGGGTTTGCCCATTAAAGCTTTTGTGTGTTTGTGGAGCGTAGAGTTGTTCTGCGCAGTATCGTATAACCTAAAACTGTGGTAAACTATATTATGCATGTCCACGATCAAAGGTGAACAATCACATGCTTTTTTTGTGTAATATATAAATAATGTGGTTAGTTGTTAAAACTTATTATCTTTACTCTTTAACAGCCTCGCGAAAACACTTTCGGATGTAAATTTTTTTTATGGAAAGAGGAACGAGTCCGTCTACTGGTTGGTTCTCCTGGAGCTTCAACGACTCTAATTTATTCTCTAGGATCTTCATCGACTCCAATTTATTCTCCAGGATCTTCAACACCTCCACGCTATTCTCCAGGAGCTTTAACACCTCAAAGCTATTATCCGGGAACTTTAAGAAATGCAGAGTGCTCAAACTGCAAGCACTTGCTTGATAAGATAACGGTACTCGAGGCAACGGTGGATATGTATATGCATCCGGAACAACACACAGTTAATTCAGCCGCACTATTTCACGAAGTTTACAATAACATGGGAAAACTTGATTTGGAGTAGTTTGTCATTTGGAATGTAATTCGTATGCTTTAATGTTCGAATTAAACTATGTTTAAGTGTCTGTTTGTAAGTCTCGTATGATTATCGGTCAAATAGGTTTAAGTGTCTGTTTGTAAGTCGCGTATGATTATATGTCTAAGGACTCGCTTGTGTTACTATAAGTGGTATGTATAATATTTAACTAAATGAATGTTTGTTTTTGTGTTGCTTGACGAATTGCATCTTGAAAAAGTATACGGTATATCATGTTCAACTATAAACGGTAGTGCAAATCGAACCGAACCGAGAATACTTTTATATAATTTTTATTTATAAAATATATAATTTCGCTAAATATTTTACCCTTTAAAGTGTCTTGTATTTAATATATATATATATATTTTTTAAAACTTTTTTTATAAAATTAATAAGAAATTAAATAACTTTTTCTTATAACTAAAATTAGTTAGCCACATTTTTTGAGATTTTTGTAATAACCAAAAAAATACTAATTTTAATAAAAAAATCTTGCGACCACATATGTGGTCGCTATATGCCTTTTTACAAAAATAAATGTCGTTCTACAGAAAACAATTTTATAAAAAAACAAATTTTAATAATGAAAATGTTTTTTTTAATGTGTAATAGGTTGTGACCACATATGTGGTCGCTAAGTGATATTTACAAAATAAAATTGTCTTTTACAAAAGAACAAAATAAGATTTTTAATACATAAAGTGTTGAGACCACATTTGTGGTCGCAAAGTGATTTTTACAAAAAAAATGTGTTTAACAAAAGAATAAATAATGTTTTTAATGCATAAAATGTTGAGACCACATTTGTGGTGGCGATTTAGGTGGGACCAGTCTTCACCTATTTGACCAAAAACTAAGTTGAAAATGTGGGCCCAAGCCCTCATCTAGCTACCACTTTTGTGGTCTCTATAAAATTCCGAAGCTATATGGCTCAATTGTTGTAGTGGCAGGTAAGGGGATGTTTGTTTTTATGTTTTGAAAACTTTTGTTTTAGGTGTTCTTATTTTCGTCTCTCTGATGGCGGTCCTATATCTCCTAGCGGTCCCTTATATATAAGTGGGCCGCCTATATGGGGGCCGCCCTCAGGCAGTGATTTTTGACTTTGTTTTTGATAAAAAAATTGACTTGGAGGAGTGACAATTTAATTTGCATTTCGCAACTTAAATGCGTTTAAAGTACTTCGATTGAAGTATTTAAGTTGTCACGACACGGAATAGAACACGGACTAGAATTGAGACAGAAGAAAGAGAGGCGTTCTTAATATGATTTATGGAATGTGTTCCATCATTCCTAAACCAAGACGTAGATAGTTAAACGATTCACGTTTAAGGGGTTTAGTGAGAATGTCGGCAATGTTGTCGACGGACGGTACTTTTTCGATAGATATATGTCCTTTTTGGACATTATCACGGAGGAAGTGGTGACGAATTTTGATGTGTTTGGTACGAGAGTGTTGCACCGGGTTTTTGCTAAGGTCAATCGCGCCTTTGTTGTCGCACATGATGGGAACGTCGTCGAGTCGTACGTCATAGTCGATGAGAGCTTGTTTCATCCATAGTGCTTGTTGACATGCCTTTCCGGCGCTTACGTATTCGGCTTCGGTAGTGGATATAGCAAGAGTGGTTTGTTTCTTCGAGAACCAAGATGTCAAACAACATCCCACGAACGTACAAATACCGCTAGTGCTCTTTCGGTCCACATAATCTCCTGCATGATCAGAGTCGGCATATACTATGGTTTCTATGCCGGTCCCCTTAGGATACCATAATCCTAAGTGCGTAGTGCCTTTAATGTATCAGAAGATACGCTTAACCGCTTCAAGGTGAGAGGTTTTGGGAGCCTCTTGGAAGCGAACACAAAGGCAGACACTAAACATGATATTGAGCCTACTTGCCGTTAGGTACAAAAAACTACCTATCATGCCTCGATACTTGGTACTATCTACCGACTCACACTCTTTATCTTTCGTGAGTTTAGTATCGGAGGATGCCTCGATAACTTTGGGGTACTATTCTAACGACTCACACTCTTCATCTTTTTGTGAGTTTATTGATCGGAGGGACATGGGGGGGGTTTCATTGCGTTTGATTCTTCTAGACCAAATTCTTAAGCATTTCATTTAATTACTTAGATTGATTAAAAAAGATACCGTCTTCTATTTGTTTAATTTGTAATCCAAGGAAGAAGTTAAGTTCACCCATCATGCTCATCTCGAACTCGTCATGCATGATTTTGGCAAATTCATCACACATGTCTTGACAAGTCGAACCGAATATAATGTCATCGACATATATTTGAACAATGATGAGATTTGAACTTTTCTTCTTAGTAAAAAGAGTGTTATCTACCATTCCCATTTTATATTCATGTTTAATAAGAAAAGCTTTTAATCTATCATACCAAGCTTTGGGTGCTTGTTTAAGACCATATAAAGCTTTCTTTAATTTATAAACATGATCCGGTTTTTCGAAATCAATGAATCCCGGAGGTTGTGCCACGTATACCTCCTCATTGATAAAACCGTTTAGGAATGCACTTTTTACATCCATTTGGAATAATTTAAAATCTAAGGCGCAAGCATAAGCTAATAATATCCTAATAGACTCAAGTCTAGCAACCGGGGCATAAGTTTCATCATAATCGATGCCCTCTTGTTGGTTGTATCCTTGAGCAACTAATCTAGCCTTATTTCGAGAAACAACACCGTTCTCGTCTAACTTATTTCTAAACACCCACTTAGTTCCTATAATTGTCATATTCTTAGGTTGTGGAACTAACTCCCAAACGTCGTTAGCAATGAATTGATTTAATTCTTCTTGCATGGCGACTATCTAACTTTCATCTCCTAAGGCTTCATTCACATTCTTAGGTTCTATGGTAGAGATAAAATAGTAAAAGTTACTTTGGTTTTGGGCTTGTGATCTAAGGGTTCTTTGGTTGAGGTTTCCTATGAAATTTTCTAAGGGATGGTTCCTGGATTCCTTAATATTGACTATTTCGTCAATCTCTAAAGTTTCATCCTCAACAACATTTTCTAGGTTTTTCTTTTCGATTTCCCTAATAGCTTCTTCTTCATCTAAGTCATCATCCACCAAGGGTGATGTCTTAGAGGGTGGAGGAGTTTCATCGAATGTCACGTTGAGTGATTCTTCGATTTTCCTAGTGTGTTTATTAAGAATGATATAGGCTTTACTATTTTGGGAGTAACCTAGAAAGACACCTTCGTAAGACTTTGGGTCAAACTTGGTAAGGTAGTCTTTAGTGTTTAGAATGAAGCACTTGCTTCCAAACACTCTAAAATAGTCAAGAGTAGGTTTCCTACCTCTCAAGATTTCATAAGGTGTTTTTCCTAGGATGACTCTAATTATGATTCGGTTAAGAATATATGTTGAAGTATCTACTGCATTACACCAAAACTTTTGGGGTAACGATTGTTCGTTTAACATAGTTCTACTCATTGCTTGAAGTGTCCTATTTTTCCTTTCAACCACGCCATTTGATTGAGGAGTGTGTGGAGCCGAGAATTTGTGAATAATACCATTGGCATTACAAAACTCTCCAAATTGCACTTCATTATCAAATTCTCTACTGTGGTCGGTTCTTAATGACACTATTGTACATCCTAATTGATTTTAGATTTTCTTACTAAATATTTCGAATTAGTCGAAAGCTTCAGTTTTATTCTTAAGGAATCTAGTCCAAGTATACATAGAGTAGTCATCTACTATGACTAAGGTGTAACGGTTTCCTCCGTAACTCCGTACGGCGAATGGACCAAAAAGATCCATGTGGAGAAGTTCTAAGCATCTAGTCGTTGAGACTATGTTCTTAGCTTTGTGACTAGCGTGAGCTGCTTTCCAATTTTACAAGCATCACAAAAGTGTTGATCAAACTTAAGCTTAGGTAAGTTTATAACTAATTCCTTAGAATCCAACGATTGAATGAGACGCATATTTGCGTGACCTAATCTCCTATGCCACAAAGTGGAATTTTCATCAATCGTTGCTAGACAAATTTGATCATTTGGCTTATTTCATAATTTTATCACGTATAAGCCTTTCTTCCTAATACCTTTACCTATGACTTTACCATTTTTAGTGATTTCACTATCATGTTCAGAGAAAGTTACTTTACACTTATTATCACATATTTGTCCTATACTAAGCAATTTAAATCCTAAGTTATCAGCATGTTCTACATTATCTATTTTGAGAGAGTCATTAGAAATCGTACCTTTGCCTATGATGTTACCACGAAGATTGCTACCGAAAATGACATTACCTCCATTGTATGCCTTGTAAGTGGAGAAGAGTTTTCGGTTTCCCGTTATATGTTTGGAGCATCCGCTATCCTTGATCCATTCATTGGGCTCCAAGTCGACTCCAAGGCATATCTATTTATATAAGACAATAACTCAAATATTTGGTCTCCAATATCTCATGGGTCCAAAGTTGTTAGTGCCAAACATCCCTTGCATTTGATGCAATTGGTTGGGATGTGAGAATGGAAGACACATTTCCCATGGCATGTAACTTTGCCGTGGAAAGTTGTTCCAAGTTACGGGAAAGCCATGAGGTTGGTTTTGTCGACCAACGTGTCTTCTTGGTTGCGGTGTTTTAGGACGAGAATAATTATTATTGACTCTTTTAGGAGGTGGAGTTTTTGATCTAAAATTTTGTTTTGAAAATCCAACTCCGGGTTTTGTCAATGGTTTATAAAATTGTTTGACTTCATTGTCACTAGCCACAGGAACTTTGACTTTGTTTACAATTATGTGCTTTGGTCTAGGACCCAAAATGGATTTTTGAAAAGAAACACTTTTCTCAGATATGGGCGTTTCTGGTGGCGGTCCCTTATTTATTTTGGGGGCCGCCTGAACATTAAGGGGGCCGCCCATGTTTATGGGGTCGTCCCTATTTATGGGACCTCCATCAGAAGACGCCTTTTTCTGAGCTTTTACAAATTTTATTTCCTTTGTTCCACTAGATGATGCTTCGAATGAATTAAACCCTAGACCTAATTTATCACCGGAGGGTTTTTGATTACTTAGCATTTCATTCAAGCAATGTGTACTCTTTTCAAATTTATTTAATCTAGTGGATTCATCTTTGAGTTTTTCATTCTCAATTTTAAGTACATGACACATTGCACATTCGAGATCAACTCCCTTGTTTTTCTCGAGTGTGGATAATTTATCTTTTAGTTCTCTAAGCTCATTTTCTAGACTATTTCTAATAGCTTTTAACCTTTTGTTTTTAGTGATTATCTTTAGACTCATTTTGCATAACTTGTCATATTCGTTGTCTAAAGCTATATCATCAATTGATGAGTTTTCATCACTAAAGTAAGATGATTCGGAACATACCTCACTTGATGCATGAGCTACAAGACATGTTTCGTCTTTGACCTTCTCATCATCATCTTCACCGCTATCGCTCCAAGAACCTCCAACAAATGCTCTTTGGTTCTTGTCTTTCGGTGGTTTTGGACATTCTCCAATAAGATGATTCGGGTCGTCACATCTAAAGCATTTTCTATTACTTTTACCGTTCTTGTCATCACGGCTTCTTTGGAACGTCTTTTTGTCATTCCAAGGTTGTCTCACGAATCTACCTCTTCTCTTAAAGAACTTCTTAAAGTCTCTTACCGCCATGGCATACTCTTCGTCTTCACTACCAGAAGTTGAACACTCGTCATCACTAGATTCTTTCTTAGCCTTTAACGCAAGAGATTTTCTTTCAACTTTTACTTTGACTATTTCGGAGTCTTTCTTGATAATCATCTCATAGACTTTGAGGTTTCCAATGAGCTCATCAAGAGATAGTGATGTCAAGTCTTTTGATTCCTCAATCTTCGTGACCTTTGCTCCCCATTTAGGATGTAGAGCCCTAAGAAACTTCCTTACGTAGTTCTTACTTGAATAACCTTCATCAAGAGCTTTAAGACTAGTAATAATAGTATTAAATCTAGCAAATGAACTATCTATATATTCGTCTTCGGAAATGATGAATTGTTCATATTATTGAACCAAAGGTCAATCTTGTTATCTTTGACTTGGCTATTACCTTGGTGGGTGATTACAAAGTTTTCCAAATTTCTTTGGCTTATTACACATGAAAATTCGTTCATTTTCTTTTCTAGGCAATGCATTGTAAATAACCATTTTGGCTTCATTATTTTTTGCAAGCCTTCTTTTAAGATCATCTGATTGTTTTTCAAAAGGGACAACCTCATCAAGTTTGGTTTCTGGATTTTGAATAATAGGTTGAAAATTACTATTGGTAATAACATGCCAAAGATCTAGATCTTTTGATTTAACATATGTCTCGAATATATTTTTCCAATAAATAAAACTATCGCTTTCAAAAAGTGGTGGTCTTTGCATAGATTGCCCTTCTAGATATTTGTCAGAATCCATAGATCGATTCAAGCTTTAAAATACAATATATTTTAAAAATCTTGAGTGACCTTGCTCCTGATACCAATTATAGAAAACTAGAAGGGGGGGGGTTGAATAGTTTTACCGGTTAGTTAGCATTTTTAAAATCTTTACTTAGAAAATTGTTTGATTCGAGTTGTATGTCAATCAACCAACAATATAAATCACAACAAAACTATCAAGCTAAGTAAGTAATGACAATGTAAAGAATTAGAGAAAGAAATGATCAAACCAAGACACTTATATTTATAGTGGTTCGGCAACGAAACACCTCTTCGTTCCTACTCCACTCCCCAAGTACTCCACTTGAGATTTCACTATGTCAACAAGCTCCCTTTAGGTGGAGAAAACCGTTTACATGTCGCTTACTTTCTTTTCCGACAATAAGTTGGATGTCGAATCCTAATCTTAGCTAGAACCAATCTAAGAATTCACTAAGTCTTCACACACTCACAAGATATACATACCCTTGGATTGACACATAATCTAAATCACACTAATATACAATGTACACACTTGGATCTACACATGATACAATTTACACAATAACACAAAACAAATGTAATGAATGTTTGTGATCTTGAGGGGGGAGAGAGAGATTACTTAATAACAATACACATGTAGAAGAATACAATTGTTCTTCTCTTGCACTTGATTGGAAGATGAAGAAGGGAGGAAGAAAGAATTAATCACTTGAAAACAAGATCAAGGAATGTTAGTGATCAAGGTGTGTGTTTTAGAAAGAAAGAGAGAAGAGAGAAATATAGATCTGAGAAATTTCATGGCAAGAGGTTCTGTTTTTCAAATGGGGTGGCCCAGTATTTATAGGGGACAAAAAATGGCCGTTGCTGGCGGCGGTCTCGACGGTCCCTTATATATAAGGGGGCCGTCGAGCCTATAAGGGGGTCGCCGCTAGACTCCGCTCCCTTTTTTGTCCTTTTGTGGTGAAGGTTGTATCTGTTGTAGAACCTTCCATTTTGGGGGGAAAATTTGAAATTCAAATTTTATGTTTTTAATAAAACATTTCTTTTAATGAATAAATAATTTGTTTTTATATTTTTATAAAAACATTTTTGTAGAAGTATAAGGTTTAAGAAAAATTATTTTCTTGATCACTAATCATGTTTAATGATTTGTTTATCCATACCTTAAGTGATTAATCTTAGAAATAGAATTTTATGATTAGTAATTTATAAACGTTTAATTTTATCGTAAACGTTTTCACATTTTGTTATTATCAAAACATTGAGAGGTCGAAAAATATAAATAACGTTTTTAGGCATTATTTGTATTAACAGTTTTAAAGAATCACCAAAAACGCCACATTTTCATGATGATCCACTTCACGGATCTCTTCATGAAGACTCGACTTCTCAAGGATCGTCATCTAATGTGAGACCAATCCACACTCCATTCGAATCACTTGGTATATGGACTAAGGATCATCCTATAGCAAATGTAATCGGAGATACTTCTTGATCTATCTCCACCAAAAAGAAACTATAGACTGATGTCATGTGGTGTTATTTTGATGCCTTCCTAACTTCTGTAGAACCAAAGAACTTCAAACAAGCAATAAAGGAATTGTCATGGATCAATGCAATGCAAGAAGAAATTCATGAATTTTATTGGCTACAAGTTTGGGAATTGGTGCCGTGTCAAGACAATGTCATGTTGATCAAACTAAAATGGATTTACAAGGTCAAGACTGACGAATTTGGCAGGGTACTAAAGAATAAGGCAAGACTAGGTACTCAGGGATTCAGGCAAGAGGAGGGTATCAATTTTGAGGAATCATTTGTACCGGTTTCAAGAATAGAGGTCATCCGTATCTTTGTAGCAAATGCAGCCAACAAGAATATGACAATTTTCCAAATGGACGTCAAAACGACATTCATAAATGGTGAGTTTAAAGAAGAGGTCTACCTTTCTCAAAGTGCTGGCCTAGTTATGTAGTTACTTTTGTTATGATTGTTTCCTGTTAGATTATGGTTTTGTTAGATATTCCTTGACTATCATGTAAGCCTGTGGTTTGGTAGTATGGGTGGTTTAGACCTGTCTTGCCCCATTATTAGATTAACTAGTCAATATGGGATCCATCGGGTACTAGGGAGGATCACTAACTCCTTACCTAGTGTAGGAACTAACCGATCACCGCACTTATCACTCGATATACTTAAAAAGCAAAGAAACTCTTTTAGAGTGGGTTAATAATCTGCATAGGTTATTAGATAAGTTTTGGCAATAGTTGGGATTAATCACTGCAACCTGGATAACCTACCTCCCAGACGATTTAGGACTGATTCAGAATCGCAGGGAGTATATGATAGACTATATATGCATATTCAAGTCTATCAACCTTAGAAACCACTAATGAAACCATAGTTTAACATTGCACATGAAAACGTTTTCATAATAGTAGTAATGAAGTAACTAGGTTAGCACGTTTTCTCTCTTAATATCTCCAACTCTTTTAATTTCTAGTTATTTATTTTATTGTTATTTATTTCAAATCAACTCAAAAACCATTTTCAAAACGTGACATATCAAATTAAAACTAATTACAACTTAGCTCTTAGGAAGACCTTGGATTTACCATTCTATACTACCCACGATCGGGCTCTCTGCCTGTTAGTGGGTCGTTAGGTAGATCGAGTTTTATAAATTTAAAACTTGGTAAAAATATATTTTAAAATAAAATGCGCATCAAGTTTTTAGCGCCGCTGCCGAGGAGCTAAAAATTAATAGTAATTAAAATTTTTGCAATTATGTATTTTCTCACCTTGATCTATTCTCTAGGAAACATCATGGATGGGGTTAACATTGAAGATCTCACCATTGAGCAGTATCTTGAACTTACACAAAACCATGCACCTAGTGTATGTATTAATGTTGATGATATGACCATCGCGAAATACCTAGAATATCAAGAAACAATAAAAACCCAGGATTACGATGAATATCAACTACACTCGTCCAAAGCCGATGTCCCTACCAAATATAGGGACCATTTAAATCCCCATCATAAAAACCCTGATCCACCATTAGATGCAAAAACCAATCCTTACTTTCAGGCATCACAATCCCCTATTCACCCCAAAATCACTAAATACACTAGGGAAAATGAAGAACAGAGCGATCAGGTCCTAGGTGATTGGTTTGAAGCGGAGTTAGAGAAATGGTGGAAAATTCAACAAAAAAGGGACAATAGTCATTTAAACCTTAGGAAGCAAGCCAGGGATGATGCCTTAAGAAATTAGGAAGCTTAGATCGATCAACTTAGAAGACAAGAACATGAAGTAAGTGAGTACAAGATGGTTCACACATCGAAAAATGACGCGCATCAGAAAGAAACCAGCCAAATTGAAGTAATATCAAGCCTACCTGAGAAACTAACCAGGAAGTCTTACTATCCCTTCTTCAGTTGATATATTTAACATAAATGCAATAGCAGACTTAGGAGCCAACATTAATATTATGTCTCAATCTATTTTGGAAGAATTAAGTCTTGCTTATCCAAAAAATGCTAACATAATAGTAGAAATGGCTGATAAAACTAGGTGTGTCTCCCAAGGGATAATAGAAAACGTCCTGGTAAAGATTGATAACTTTTCTTTAACCTCTGACTTTGTAATCATTGATATAAAGGGATTAAACAATAAAACTATCATTCTTTGTCGACCTTTTTTAGCAAACATTCGTGCTAGAATTAATATTTCCACCAGAGAAGTATCGCTTGGGATTAAGGAAGAGGGGGTAAAAATCAAAATGAAGGAACAAAGGTTTAATTTTACTACAACTATTAGTGAATACCTTGACGAGTGACCAAAATCACAGGATGAACTAAGACATGGATCTGACAGTAAAATCCATTGGTGTGAACCTGTTCGCCAAGAACATGAAAAAGGATACACAATATGGGTATCATGTGACCCTTACCATGAAATATGCGATGGAGGAGGAATCTCGAATTAAAAATTGAAGCATTATTGGAAAAGCACAAATGATGATGATCGCATAAGCTTAGAATGGGAAGGATTAAGCTGTACAAACTGGGTAAGGGCAAGGTACGGTAATGTAAACGATATAACTAAAGAAAGGATCCTTAAAAAAATTTGGGACAATAAGCTTGAAGGACAAACACGAGAAAATAATTTAACGGAAAAACAAGAGGATCCTAAGAAAAGTGGGGAGACCAATACAAGAGCAATAATCAGGGAAATGATTAACAAGTTACCTAAAGAATGGGTTTCAAGGGTTAGCAAAGATATGGATGACTTGGAAGCAATCATTGACTACCTAGAACCTACATTATATGATGGATTCATTGACCACAATGATGAAGCATATATGCGAAGGAGGAACAAGTTACAAGGAATGCCCTATACAGAACTGTAACACCCCCAAAATAGGCCACATTGGAATATGATGTTCCGGGGGTATTACTTCATAGATCAAAAGCATAAGATATGAGAATGACCATTATAAGGGTCGTTTAAAAACTGATACATTGGATTTCATAAATGGTTCGTTACAAAAGCTCATGGGCTTAACTTGTTTAACTTGGAAAAGTAAAGATTTTACAACATAACAATATCCCAAAATGTAATGCATGCAAATCTTTATGATAATGTGACTTCAAATGACGACCATCCAATGTATCCGTGACTTGCATAATTTATGGGTCTGGGGATCAGACTTCGAGAATGTATCGCTGCTACTGCAATTAAAAGAGCTTGCAGAGGAGACAGAGTTGATTTGTAACAAAAATCATATGCACCACCACTTACGTCCACCATTTTTAATACCAGTACACTTTCCTTACCACCCTGCAAATAAGCCATAAGACCATTGATTCATGCTATGTTTTATCTTTAATGGGTTAAACCGGATAATATTTATGATAAGTCATTTTACTCAATGAAATATACTAATAGCATTTTCTGTAATCGTATTCGCCACAAAAAGTGTGCATAAATTTGGACAGATATATTTCAGTTAAGCTAACCCGTATCTGAGATGCCTATTTTGACCCAATATGCCTACGCGCCTATTTAGACACCTCAGTGACATTTCAAAAAACTTATGTTAGGAAAACATCAAGTCGATAGATAACATACCTGTACATATAAATCAAATGAAAAACACTCCCCAAAACCATCTTGGCAAGTCGGCTGAGCATGAAGCACGATGAGTGGACAACCAAGGTCCCAACCACCACAATCACAAGAACCACCACTCGTCCACCTCTCAACAAGACTAGACGGGCCATTATTGTTTCCTATTCTAGGTCCGCCATGAAAACCAGCAGGAACAATAACATTTATACTCGTACTTTCTTTACAGGATTCACAGTATCCGTCTTTTCTGAGAAATTTTAGTCCCCACCCACCAACTGCTACATCTTCTCGACTCTCACGAATACAGTCTTTCATAATAATGGCGGCTAACTCGACATTTAAAGATGAAATACGAACGTTGTTTTCTTGCATAGCGGAAATTCTCTGTTTATAAGAGTTACACTTGAAGATTTTAGTCATTTTTGACAACGTTTTATTCTTTTTTGTTTATGATCTAAAGTATGCGAATATCCTTCAATATTGTCACCACTGGTACACAAAACAAACTTTGTCTCCGTCATATGTGGACATAGTTCAGAAGAGGTAGAAACACTCATTTCACCAAGAACGATCGACTTTTTTGCTCATAAATGGAACACGTAAACATAGTCCACATTCTTATCACCACAAGAATCGACTTTCATCAAGTTTGAGGTTATATAGACTTTTTTTTGTCAATGGTGAAATCATAGTGTGGAAATCCATCGTTCCATGAGCACTAAAGTGTCCCTTGATGGTAAGAAGATACATCGGGTAACCCTGAGGAGTCTGTGTTTTGCAACAGTTTAGGCCCAAAGTCGTAATCTTAAGGAACTATTTTTTCATTTTATCTTTCTTGGGGGGAACTGAAGGTCGACCTATGTTTTGTAATCTTTAATGTGCTTGTTCTTTTGTAACGAACATCATTATCCAAGTCACCTATTTGGCCCATCAAAGGGCTGTTATAAAAGGTGTGATATTCAGAAGATGTTTGAGCATTCAATAAGCTAATAAGCAGTTCGCGTGTTATATATGTCAGTTGTCAGAAACCAAATATATTGACTTCAAGAGTGTGCCACAAATTGTCAAAAGAAGGCTGCAGATAATAAAAGAGAACTTGAAATTAGAATAACGGATCCAAACTTGTTCCAATTAACTTTCCTTTCATTAAAACAAGTGATAAAATATGGCATAAAAATCAAGCGCCAACATGCATCAGGTGTTCTCGTCGATTTGATGTTATATGATCAAAAGAAAAAAAAAGACATGTTTCCAACTCATAATGATAACGAAATAACACCATTATCTCTTCAAAAATCGACTTTTATGTGTATGGTATAAAGAATATGATTGTGCACACTGAAAACTCGTTTTTGATTCTTCTATTTATAGTCTCTGAAAATGATGGATACGCCGTATTGAATGAGGTCAATACGTCGTATAGGGGTAATTTCCTTAGAGTGCGCGATACGTTCACAATCAATCAAATATATCTTTCCCCATTTATATTTATTACAGGATCTCTGAATGTTTATCCAGCTAGATACGGCGTATGTAGATAGGCAGGATGCGGCGTATGTAGATAGGCAGGATACGCCATATAGGGAATTGAACAAACGCATTTTCTTGTGAAGTCCATGCGCTGATACGACGTATCTTCTTTTCTGGATACGGCGTATTTAGCAGAAATAAGCAATCTTCCAATATCATCGTTTAAGCTCCAAAAAGTGCGCCTTTTAGCATGTCTTCACAAATCACTCCATAATTACTGCAATTTAGCCTCGTTAACTAAATCAAAGAGAAGAAGATGGTGATCGTTGATAATCCTTTGAGTATCTTCCTCCACCTTCATGGAATCCAACTCTTCTAGATACTTTGTTTGAAGAAAACTAGCTTCTACTTCCTCGAATAGTAAAGGATCAATCGGTTGGTAACTCGAATACCATTCTCCAAGAAGTTCATTCTCAAGGAAACCTGACCGCTCCAACACTTCTTTTACGAATTGGAATTCAGCGTTGTCCTTAACCGTGTTTATATCCAAGTGTAAAAATGTATTTACGACCATGTAATTATCGGCTGCACTCATGTCTTTCTTATCAACAGGTAACTGATCATTTTTAGAGAACATGTACAAGCGGTTTTCATAAGAAAGTTCTGCAAGCATCAATGTAGAAAACAAGATTCGTGTTAGGAACATATACAGTAATTGAAGCTTGTAGTTACTTATTTTTCAAATCTGTTAAACATTTTTGAAATTGGATGTCTATATGAAAAGTTGAGCGTTAGTTATGCATATGATATGACGAAAGAATGATACCTTCCAGTAAAGCTTTGTCTATCAACCATTCAACCTCAAGATCAGAGGTTAGTGGTGACTTATCGCTTTTATGATGATCCAAAGTCTTTTGGGAAACTTCCTTATTTTTGTGAACTCCCTGATCTTTGTCGACGGTTGTGTTCTTGGAAACCTTTCGTACAAGACTACTAGACTCATTTTCGGGGTTTAGCTTTGTTCGTTCATCAGAAACCTTTTTAAACATTCCAAGAACTTCATTAAAGGACTTGTCATTCTCCATCTGGATAGTAACACGAGACTCATTTTGGTTTTCAATATCTTCTTGATGAATAGCATTATCTTGAACCGCATTAGATTCATTTTGGCGATCAATGTTTTTTTTAGGATCAATATTGTCTTCATTGGCGACTAATTCGCTGTTATTGGCTGCACTAGACTCCTTTTGTTGGTCGTTGTTTTCTTGATGATCTCCTATATCGTCATTAACAAACTCGGTGTCCTTCTTTGCACTTTCTATAGAAGCACCAAGCTCATGTTTAACACCGACATCTTTGTTAAATTCCTTGCCTGTATTTCTTCTTTCCGCAAATAGTGAATGATCTGATGACATGTCTTCATCAAATATATCACTAGTTATACTTTGATGTATGTTCATAGTTGGTTTAACGGGAAACTCTTGGTTAATCATGAAATCAGATGGACTGATATTAGGTAACGAGCGAATTCTCTTATGTGATTTTCTCTCAATAGAGCCAAAAGAATGATCTTCGGCTACACACAACCTTGGTTTATGATCACTATGATGCAATTTATCATCTCTAGTTGATGTTTGGCTTAGTAACTTTTGATACTTGCTCATTGCAAGACCGGTGGATGATGTTTTTTTAAGATGTAATTTCTCAAGGGATGACCGATGACTTCCGCTGCTACTGGTAGAATTGCTTTTAAGCTTTTCAGGGCTAAGCTTTTTTGGATCTTTAGAAGTTCTACGACCGTAAGGAATTTTATGTAGAACTGAATCCATAAGAATCCTACGTTTCTCCTTTTTTCCGTCTTTGATGACAAAACCAATCTTTTGTTTGAGACTCTTGGATTGAATTTGCTTGTTCTCTTTTTGTGAGATTGAAGATGAGGCTCTGAAAGATGCAGGCCTTGTTAACATTGGTTTCGAAAATCGAATATCGCTCCATAGCTTCATTGGTAGAATGAATTTTTCTTTGGCAGTTTGTAAATCCTTACAATCTTTGAGCTTATCTTTAATATCTTCTAGCTCAAAATCTCTTCTTTTCGATGATCCGATTATGGGGATAGAAAAAGACTTTGTTAATCCTATCCTAGAGTTTAACGGTGTGTGGCTATGCATGTAATGTGTATCATGACCATCTGACTCTTGTGAAATCTCGATGGTAGTCGATTGTTGCTTTTCGTCTACATTATCTTCCATACGACGCTCATGTGCAAATCCTTGTTGTCTTAAGTAACTTAAAGTTAACATGGCTGCACAAATATCACATTTTCTTTTCTTCTTAGTAGTCCTTGGACTATCGCAATTGTTTTCAGTAACATTCGTTGGAGATTTCTGTCGATCATTCTTAATTTGATTTGCCGAGTTTGTTTTCTTCTTCTGGGAGGTTTGACGTCGCCAATGATTTATTCCTCTTCGTTTTGCCATTTCATCTGAGATCATAGATCTTATTCTAAATTTCTTTGAGGTTTTCGAGTGAGCTTCTTTGTTTCCTTGCTCAATCTGAAAAAATGAAGAAGTTAATAAATTGAAATGTAAGTAAAATCATAGTATCAAACAACTTTTTGCTATGAGCTTACTTTGGATTTGTCCTTTTTAGGATCGCCGTGAACCTCTCCTGGTTTACTTGTGTTCTCGGTGGGTTCGCTAGTTCCCCCATCTGCAAAATTTTGGAAAATTTTGTTCCTCATTCGTACCCAACATTTCATAAAATTCTGAAAATCTGCATAAATTTATTGATATGAAATGTTTCAAAAATGCATGCGAGGGCATAGCAAGAAAATATGTCCCATGCATAAATTTATATTTTCGGCTTATGAAATATAAGTCCAATTCTCCAGCTTATTTTAAAACTTATCGGCTTGTATAAGTTTAATATGATTATGATATGATAAACTTATATGAGCCCATGAATATCAAAATAAGTCATAAAATTGAGCTTTTGAGATATAAGCCGAAATCAAATAAGCTAATAAGCCGTTGATTACATTTATGGCATGTAGGAGAATCATACTTACCAATAATATGTTTTCCAGAACCTTGTCGTTTATTAGGTAAAACTTTTCGGACATTCTGCCAACGATGGCGACGGTTAAGAGCATGAAGTACTTTATTCATGCGTCCGGCATGATTACCATTTTGTAAGGGAGCATTAGTCGACTCCTGGTGTCGCAAGTTCTTTCCCATTTAATTTGATGTCGATTATATAACCATAGTTCTTCACAATTCTAACATACAGATGGTCATACAAATTAATCAACGAGTTGGAACAGATGTTTAAAAATGACGAAAAGATCAAGGGTTGAAGCACCAACTTCCAACAAGAAGATTTAAACTTATAAACATGTATAAGTCAAAATATATCGATTAACAAATACTTATAACCGCCGTTCTTCGTTATATTATAAACACGTAAAATTCGAAATAAAATACATGGACAAATAACATTGGTAAAAATGTATGTACCTGTGCAAGAGATGTGAAATGCAGAAAACAAATTTTGTGCATAGGAAGAAGATGAGAAAAAATAATTTGTGGTGATAAACTATATTGATTTTGATTCTTTGTTTTGAACATTTTTGTCCCGTTTAGCCCGCTAGCCATTTATATATGTCTCTTATAATCCATCCATTTCCCATTGTATGAGCCAAAAATAGGTTTATGATTGTTAAAATACTTATGTTTTATTTCAAAATTTCATTTCATGTTTATGTGTCATGCAAAAAATCATAAACCATAAACCTTTTTCATACTCTCAATTAGTCTCAAAATATCTAATGCATGTGTTATGTTTTTACCACAATAAAAATAAGTCTAATAACACAAAAATTTATAAAATATTGATATGTCATGAAATATTTAATTCATAAAGCTTTATATATATTAACTAAAATGACCTTAGAAACAATATTATTTTGGCTTCCTATTCTAAAAGCATACTTTCCAATATTCTTGCTATAAATAAATGAAATATAACACTAACCATCTCAAAAAAAAAAACATTCGTTAAAATGTACAATTAAAAGTTATATGGGTTGACTATACTTGTTTGCGTGTGCTATGTGTTGAGGGTGGGGATATTCGATCGTAATTTGGTTTCTCACGTTCGGTAAGAACTTCGAGGTATGACTAGAGTCAAGAGTCGGGGTAACACTCACGATGACTATAGAGTGTGTTTCTGTTCTCAGGGAGAGAACACTGAGAACACAGAAAGATTCGTCAATTCTCTGGGTAGGAGATTGGGATATGGTTTGTTGCTTGGATCATTTCAAGATTGGTCTTGTATTTATAAAGATACATTTAGGGTTTTGTGCAACCTGTGAATGCGATCCAAGGATCGAGGATAGTCCACGTGGTGGACATCCAAGGGAGGAGACAAGGATGACATGTGTCGTGCTATCTTTGGTTCTATTACGTTCATGTGTTGCTCCATAAACGTTTACATGCACTAGGCATGGTGTATGCAACACTACCTATAGTCGAATGAGGTAGTGGCACGTGTTGCATGAAGCAACGGACTTTTAGGGTAAGATCCTAGTCTGCTTGTGGCCTGGATATGCTATCCAGGTTTAAGTCTGTTGATACCTAGATTGGGAACTTCATTCCCAGGCGGGTCACAATGGTTCTTGGCCTTGTTTAGGCGTGACCTTGGGTCTTTTGTGACTTGTGAGTGTATGGGCTTTAGCCATTTGGTCTAAAGTTATGTGTTCTATAGTTTATAACGACGCTCTTTTTAATTTGTTGTTTTGCAACATGAATCCATACTTACGCATACCATTTCGTTAGATGGTTATGATGTTGGTCATCATGGCGACGACCATGGTGATTGTGATTTGAAAAAAAACTAAAATATCTTCATCATAAAGAAAACGGGTTTCAAAAAAATTAAAACAAGAGCATGACAATGCTAAGTGTGTTTCGCTCATCAGAGTAAAAGGAAATGGACCAGTCTTTTAGAGCTATTCAGATTTAGATTCTGAGAAGGCCAATAGCGATGATAAAAGGAAAATTGTGTACTTTTCTTTCAAAAGCTTTATATTATCGTCGATTCTGCCTTCTACGTCATCCGATGAACATGTTGCCTTTGTTCTCAAAATTGAAACACATTTACTAGCATTAGATTCATCATACACGTCGTGTCTTTTAATTTCATCTATAAACTCGTTTTAATTTTTTGTGCGGTGTTTACGGATAGATCACAGTCAGGTGCTCATACACATCGTCGTCTCATTTATCTTCTGAAATGGTTTCTTTAATGTTGGGGTTTTCGGACGCATGATGCTTTTCTTCGACATGAGTTATATATTACTTTCTAAGTATTTCTTAACAATTAATTTAAGTGTTATACCTTTTAATCCTTTTTATGCTTACTTGAAAATTGTTTGGTCTTTATTTTGTTCTCGATATCGTAACTGACATCGTAACACCTAGACATAAATGTTATTGGATGGATTGTTAATATATTATTATTATTTTGTTTAGGCTATCTAAGAAATCTCGACAGGACGTGCTGATATTGGAGTAAGGAGGATGGAAGAAATATATATAAAAGTTATGTATGATGCGTCAATAGGCCACCTTCACGTCCAAGGGAATCCAAATGTTTACCGTGTAGCCAACTGGAGGTTTAAGTGGAGGTCTAGTGGAGATCAGGGGATTGGGAAAATAGGAATTCATGCTTGAGATAATGTGTAGGATTCTTCATCTCATGGTTAACCAGCTGATACTCTAAACACAACTAAGTTGGTCGAGAAAGCATCATTTGTCTCATGTCACTGTAATTTTATAGATTTTAGCTATGTGTTCTAAATGTGTTAATGGAAAATTTGATAGTAAATGACACATGTACTCTTTATTATTATGTCTATGGTGCTTATAGTTTGCTTGCAAATATAATGGCATTAATAAACAGGTTTGCAAATGGTTTTTCGAAAAAATATGTATAGTTCAAAAAGCTATGTCGCAACACGAGGCAACCCTACCAATCGAACATGAATAGTCAAAACGTGAAAGTTGTTTTTTACTCCTACGGGTATGTTTGGCGCGGAACGGTGTGGAGCTTTTTAGAGCGGTGAGCGTTGAGAAATGAGCATTTTGATTTTTAATGGTCGTTTGGCAAAAGAGCGGTGAGCCTTTTGATCTTTAGTTGTCGTTTAGCAAAGGAGCAGTGAGTTGTCGCTATTTTTGAAGAAGACTAATTTTTCAATGTTTGTTTAAGAAGATGTGAGTTGTGACAGTTTAGTTTGTGTTTCTATGTTATCTTGCTATGAATGCATCAGTACATGCATATAGCGTAGTTATTTTGCCACAATTGAAAGTCGAATTTAACCATGTTGTTGTCTTGTATGTAAGTAACACCCGATCATTCTACCCACATAACCATGTTCTATTTAAATATGTATATGTCATTTTACACATTTATAATTACAACTACATATGTTACCACACGTTTTTATTTTAAAGTACGACTACTGCTAACTAGGGCTGATCGCGGTCCAAAAACCAAACCGGACCGAAACCGATTTAGCCCAAAACCCAATGTGTTCGGTCCTCGGTCCGGTCCGGTTCTTCGGTTAGTCCGGTCTAAGAAGCATAATGGTCGGTTATACGTAAGACCGGACCGGACCGAACCAAACCGGGGACCGAATATGAGGTAAAGAGTGGACCGAGGACCGGATCCGGTTTACTACTAGTATTTAAAAACATTTTTTCATCCATCCATTCAACCAAAACCTCAAAACAAAAAAAACCCGATCCATCTCCACTCCACTCAACTGCCTCCAAAACCCTAAAAAAACACACACACACACACTAAAACACACACACACATCATGATTTGTTCAAGTAAGCACTAATCCTAATTAAATTCATTATTATGATTTATATATGTGTTATAACTGATGTGTTTGTTTTTTACAGTTTCCGGCGAGGTGCCGGAGGAGCCTGTTGTTTCCAAGTCGTCCGGTTTGCTTTTCGAGAAGCGCTTAATTGAGCGTCACATTAGCGTGAGCTAATCAATCTTTTTTTAGGGCTTATTACCTCAATTTGAATATAATTAGGGCTTATTGCGCTTTTCGATAAGCGGTGCAGATGTAGATTCATTGTTAGGGCTTATTACATCAATTTGTTTATAATTAGGGCTTATTGGATGTTAGATTCATTGTTAGGGTTAATGGCTGTTATTTTAGTCAATATGTGTTGAACAGAGCCAAAACCGATTTCGACCGAAAACCAAAAATCGAGCCGAATTGGTCCGACCGAAATCGAACTGACCATAAATTATCAGGGGTGGAAACAAGCGTGAGCCTGCCACAGCTTGAGATCGGCTTGTGGTATGATATATTTCATAAGCCCCAATTTTTCAGCTTATTTTGATATTTGTGGGCTTATATAAGTTTATTACGATATGATAAACTTATATAAGCCCATAAGTCTCCAAATAAGTCGAAATCAAATAAGCTCATAAGCCCACATATAAGCCGAAACAAAACCCCCTAAAAGCTCGAGCTCGGCTCGTTTGTGATGTGCTTATAAAAAATAGAGCTTGGCTTTTTGAGCTTACTTGTTCGGGCACCTTTATCTAGAGCTCGTTTAATTGTTTTGAGCTCGTTTACTAGAGCATTCTGTATAAAGCTCGGGTTCGGCCTTGATTACTTTTTGACGAGTGCTTGCTTGAATGATAGATAAGTGTGACTTATTTCATGGTATGCTGTTTAGATATTGAATTAGCCCGGGTATGAACGATGCATAAGTGGGAATGATTTTGTGATAAGTTGTTTATATTTGAATGTAATTAGGGCTTAAATAGTGAAGGTTACTGTTTTGATGCTATTATAAGCTGTATTGTTTACTTTCGAGAATTGGTAGATTGAGTGATATGTTTGAATTTGAGAATAATCAGGGCTTGTGAGTAATAGTGGTTGATATTATTCTTGATTCGTTCCGATAGATTTTCATGAAGCGGTTGATTGACATGCATATCAAAGCTTTTTGTTTGAGTCGATGCTGAAGTTGGAATATAATTTCTTATTTAAGTGTAATCGCTGTTATTATTGATTGTGTTTTGATATAGTTTGTTATATTTTGATTCAGGACTTTGGAAAATGTCCAGTGACTGGGGAAACATTAACTTTGGATGACCTTGTTCCCATTAAAACTGGAAAGGTTTGTGTCTCGTGGACTTGTATATTTTTCTTAAATGAATATTTTAATTGTTACTCACACATGGACTTGCGTGCAGGTTGTGAAGCCTAGACCAGTACAGGCGGCAAGTATTCCTGGGATGCTTGGAATGTTCCAGAATGTATGTGATTTGTATGTTTGTTTTATTACTTTAATTTTGCGCTTTTCTACTATATTTCAGTTCGAATATGCTAACTCAGACATTTAAAAGAACCGTCTTTTACTTATTTGACTTGGGTATGTAATTTAGCTCTTATGTGTTATATTGCGCTTTCTACTTGATGCTAGGAATGGGACGCCTTGGTGTTGTCCGCTTTTGCATCAGAGCAACAACTACATACAACAAGGCAAGAGCTTAGTCATTGTTTATACCAGGTATTGCTAGCTGTTCATAATTTGAGTCTTATGTTCTGTTCGAATAGTCAAATTGTCAGCTTTTCAAAGGATCATGTTTATTTGGCAAGCCTCATATGTAGTTTGTTAATGTGTCTTTGAGGTCCTGAAATTAAGATGTTAAATATATCTCATGAGAACACATCATGTTATTTCCAAAGTTCTAGTTATTCTAGTCACTCCATGTACCACTTACGGATATTAGGTATTAGGAATTAGACTGAAAATTTGTGTTTTTGTTCAATAGGGTTTTAGCTCACGGCTATATTATAACTCAGACTGGAAATTTGAGAACCCTTTAGTAAATTGGGTATTTACTTATTGACAGTTTTGATATCTTCTCGAATATTAGTGCTGTTACAAAGTATCGGGAGGACTGGAATTTTAAGAATCTGTCTTGAACTCTTATGGTTTTAATTCCTTTGCCGTAGAACTTGCAGCGATACTTTAAAAAAGTATATTGCACCTCTAGTTTATATGCCTTTTCGATCTCTGATTGGAGGCCCAAGGAGTTTTTTTTAGTTTGGTTTGGACTGCGAAAATAGAAACTAAACTACTTTCTTCATGGCAGACTAAAACCAAACCACTAACTAATTCATTGACGGTTTCGATGCAGTCTGGTACATACTGTCGGTTTTTGCTTTTGTGTTTACAACTAATTTATACTTCTGTATTGACAGCATGATTCAGCTTGCCGTGTGATAGCAAGGTTAAAGAAAGAACTCGATGAAGCCAGGACAATGTTGTCTCATTTAGAAAGGCAAGCACCGATGCCAGCATCAACAGCAGTTGCAGCAACCTCTTCTGCTTTAAGCAATGGGAAAAGAGGTTTTTGTTTGCCATACTTTTGATCTCTAATATGCTTTATGCTGTTATTTGAGTACTCAATATGCCCTATTTGGTGTGACAGCTGCCGAGGATGATGAGTTGGGTCCTGATGGTAAGAAGATTCGGCAAGGAATTACGTCTGCCATAGTTACTGAGCTAACGGATTGCAATGCTGCACTTTCACAGCAAAGGAAGAAAAGACAGGTACTTTATTCGTTATTCTCATATCATGTTATTGCGTCTCACGATATCGCTATTAAAACACTTGTCATTCTATTACTCTATTTTAGGTTCCGCCCACATTGGCTCCCTTGGATGCTATCGAGAGGTATACACAACTCAGTAGTTATCCTCTTCACAAAACAAACAAAGCTGGCATTTTGTCGATCGATGTCCATCAATCAAAGGTACACATTTTCAATTCATACTTATGCATCTGTTCTGTATCTTCTTAATTACTGGACATAACCTTTGTTACACGAGGAATAATGTGTTTCGCATCTCAGGACATTATTGCTACTGGTGGTATTGATACAAATGCTGTAGTCTTCAATCGATCTACAGGGGAGAATATATCTACGCTCAGTGGCCACTCCAAGAAGGTGCTGTTATCTATTTGGTAAACAGTTACAGTTGTCATGTGTAGATGTCATTAGCTTATTTTTGAACTTCGGTTTTCTTTTCTTGCTCTTAGGTCACCAGTGTTAAATTTGTGGGCGATGGTCAGATGGTTGTAAGTGGTTCAGCAGATAAGGTAAGTTCATTCTTCATTTTCTAAATTTGCGTGAAGTGGTTATTATTCTCTTAATCTATAGTCTTATTAGGGATTTCTTTTACCAGCCTTGTTGAAACCTGTTTTTTTTCTTTCGGGTTTTATTTAAACGTAAATGTCTATTGGAAGCCAATAAAGGGTTGCTCATTAACGACTAAAGTTGCTTTGTGGATTATAGAAGTTATTATAAATTTGTTTTCACATTGAAGTGAGTTTCTTTTATCTGCCTGCAGACTGTTCGTGTGTGGCAACAGTCTGAAAATGGAGAATATGGTTGCAAGCATGTCTTAAAGGATCATACAGCTGAGGTAATCATTTTATTCCTTGTGTTTGAAATGAAGACGTTTTGTTTTTTGCACAGTTGCATTTTTTTTTTCTTTTTTGTTTGAAATGACACCACAGGGCTCATGTTTATATCCATCAGATATTTCGGCCTGCGACCTTACTTTTTATATATTTAGTATAATGGTTTGCGCTTGTTGAAGGGTGTTTATAAATTATCGTTTCTTTATATAAATTGCACTTGATTTATTTGACTTGTTTATCTTCACCCACTATCCGGCCTTCTTAATTTCACAACAATTTTTACGTTAGGTGATATGGACACACTTCGATGAAAAATTAGATTTTCTGGCCATTTTCTATCCAGATCAATACTTTATTATATAGTGAATTAACCTCTTTAAAGCTGTCGCTTTAATAATCTTGCTTTTGTATTGATTACCAGGTTCAAGCTGTGACTGTCCACGCAACAAACAACTACTTTGTAACTGCTTCTCTCGACAATTCATGGTGCTTTTATGACCTATCATCTGGCACATGCCTTGCACAGGTTTCTTTTTTACATGAAAACAGATCGTAGTGCTAGTTATTTCGTGGTTTCTGGACTTAGATTATTACTGTGGTCAATTTGTAGGTCGAAGATACATCTGAATCCCAGGGTTATACGTCAGCAGCTTTTCATCCCGATGGTCTCATTCTCGGAACAGGCACCTCTGGGTCCGTTGTTAAAATTTGGGATGTCAAAAGTCAGGTATTACTAATATCCTTCGTTGGTATTATAAAAATTTGGTCATTGTTGAAATAATAAGATCTTCAATTATGACTCAGCTCACCCATTATACGGAATTTGTTTGTTCTCTTCTAGTCTTCTGTGAGTTTGACGTTTCCTCTGTTTAATCTGCAGGCCAATGTTGCAAGGTTTGATGGCCATGTTGGTGCAGTAAATGCGATATCCTTTTCAGAGAATGGTTACTTTCTTGCTGTAAGTCATCTTTTTTTTGTTGTAAAAACGCCTCGTGGAAAGTGTTTAGCTTCAGAACGTACTAACCGTTAGTCTCATTATTTCAGACCGCTGCTCAGGATGGTGTCAAGCTGTGGGATCTTCGTAAACTGAGAAACTTCAGGACGTTTTCACCATATGACGAGAACACCCCTACACAATCTGGTAATGTCCAGTTTTCTTTTAACTTATATCTGTTGAAATGATACTTATTGGAGCTTGCTTGGCGTGTTTGGCTTTAGCTAAAGATGACAAGTTTGGCCCGTTTACTAATGAATGGGTTAATTTTGGTTATGGTTGATGTCAAACTGGTAAAATAAAAACAAAATGTATTTACTGTTTTCGTTTATCTGCAGTTGAATTTGATCATAGTGGAAGCTACCTAGCGATAGGAGGTTCCGACATAAGGTACGTCGTTACATACTTCATATTTGTTTGTACTAAAGGTTGCAAGTTTAACCCGTTACTTACAAATAAATTGTTTTTGATGGGACGTTCTTCATCTGTATTGCAGAGTTTATCAAGTTGCAAGTGTGAAGGCCGAGTGGAACTGTATCAAAACGTTACCTGATTTGTCTGGCACAGGTTTCATTCCGTCTTGTATTAGCTCTTGCGGGGTAGTTCTTTCGTCTTTTCATATTGGTGACTTTTTGCATGTTAATTTTGTAATGCAGGTAAAATAAACTCGGTAAGATTTGGTCCTGATGCAAAATACTTGGCAGTCGGGTCTATGGATCGAAACCTTAGGTTGTTTGGCTTGCCCGGAGAAGATGGTGACACGGAGTCTTGAAAGACATCTTTTGACTTGTTATGGACAAGTTTTAGTTGAGAGGGTCAATTTGTATCATTCGGATGAAGCATTTTTCAATGCCTATGCATCTTGTGCTTATGAGATTGGTCATTAGAACTTTTACATTTATGCAAGAACTGGGGTTCATACGTTATATGTAAAAACGATGCCTTTCTCTTTTAACTTTGTATTGTATCAGTTTTATCACTTAACGACTTGCAAATGCGTAATTGGTATTTTTTTTACAGTTAAAGATAGCCAGCAAGCATGTTGAAACTTTATACCGTGAATATTTTGCTTGCATGAGTAACGGATTCTAAATATTTGCAGTAATCTGTTTTCTAGCAAATAATATCAACTGCAATCGCCGTTTGGTTTTTTATGCAATGTGTAGTGTATACGGCTTATTGCATCTCTATACTGGCTAACTAGTAATTATTTATACAAACGCGCATAAGTGTTGGTGATACCAAGTTTTATGTGATGGTATAAAAGACTAAAGACATGATGTTTTAAGGTACTGATGCTTATATCAATGACTTACTCTCGAACTAGCTGGACTAAAATGTGTGACAATATACTAAAGCATCATTTTTGTGCATTTAGTCCGGCTAGCTCAAAAGTAAGGCATCGGAAATAGCTGAAATATAAAAAACAACAATAATCACCAAACGCGTTAACCATAACCTCTCCTACACCCGTAAATCGTAAATCACTCCCATGATAAATAAATTTCATTAAATATAGTAAATAAACAAATAGAACCCAAAACTGGGCAAGTTAACGATAACATTACAGCTCTCGGTTACCTTAGGAGACCAAAATACCTATGTGGATGAATACATGCTACCTATAATTAAATTCAAGCTTGGTGTATATTATACAATTAAGGAACCAATATGAGCACTCTACCACACAACTTTCTAGAGTTCCAAGACAAAATCCTCTTGGGCTAATCACGTCTTTGAAGGTCTCAAAGAAAAAACGAACCAAATCCTCTTGAACCATATAATATTAAGGATATCGAGAAGAATGCGCGAAACCCCACAACTACAAGGACAAAATACAAACGTTATCTAAAAGAGGATAAAGAGAACATGGTTTAACGATTTGAATGTTGACAAAATCCTAGATGGATCCTAGGCTTAAGATTAAAAATAATTCATTGTTGAAAACTCGGCGTAAAGCAAACAAAGTACACAATCAATAACTTAATCTACACTTGGGGATACTAATACGCCCGTTTAAGAAAAGAAAAAAAAACATATCAGAATTCATTGTCAAGTATTACCTCAACATTCTTTAAAGCAAATGCTTCTTCATGAGCCAAGCACTGATTTCCAAATGTATCACAACGTCCGCTAGTTCCGTTTAACCTACACAATCAGAAAAATAGACATTAATGATGTTATCTTATTATTAAAACAAGTTCAGCACCAGAACATTAGTGCAAATATATTAAACAAAGAGCTTACAAATCTTCATCCAAGCATAAAGCAAAATTTCCACCTCCTCCAAGTGCTAGCAGGTTATTTAAACACATGTAGAAGTATCGGTTTGCACCTTTTCAAAACAAAAGCAGAAATAATATTAGCTTGTACGCACTATGTATATATTAAACTTAACTTAATATATCGACTTAAACAAGAACACTTATAACTTGTTACTAACAAAACGTTACACATATTACCAGTTGGTCTAAACAGCCTCGGTGCACCATATAAAGTTGTGAAAACAAAGGTTTCGTATGTCCCCTGCCAACACATTCAGTCATTCGCCATTTAGTTCTTGCATCAATATTAAGCGAAAAATATCAGAAACAAAACACTTGAATGTATGAGGCTGCTAACTTACTTGATACTTCCTCTTAGGTGTGGGGTTCAACGGGCAATTTACCAGCCCACCAAATACGGCACCTTGAGTATCTCCGGTTATCTAAAAGTATCGAACAAGTTCAATCATGTAGGAAAATATTGTATTGAAACATGTTTTTTTAGTAATTACAAAAAAGCATAAAACTTGGTAAGTTTGTAACTTTACCAGCAAAGAAGGACCGGAAAGATCAGCACTCTTCCGAATAAGTGTGCGAAGAGATATGCCATGTTTCACCGTACTGCCCTTAATTTGAAAGAAAAAAGTAAATACATATATACACGTGACCCTACAGTTTTTAAAAAAGATTATAACTTGTTAAAAGATATTACCTATACAACAAGACCCATTGGCAACCTTTGACTATATTAGGTATCGCAGACTGAAGACACTGGTATAATTCAGGAGAAACGAAAGACGAATCAATATTAACGTCGATAACAGTTGTCATTGTAGTTGGTTTAGCGGCATCTTCAAACGCTTCCGAGCTGCTGGTGCTTATTTCTGAGCCCTGATCTCCATTTTCTTCTCTACCATTCGACACTTCTTTATTCTCAGATTTTAAGTCTTTCAAAGAATTTTGTGAGCCGTTTTGTTCACGAGGATTAAATTTATCATCATCGTCCTCATCATAGGTATCTAAAGGTATATGTTGGTATGAAATATCTTGATCTTTCCATCTGTTTGGAAGTGATTGAATTGGCTTAAGATGCTTATCGTTCTTGTTTGGACTGGATTCACTTGAGGGACGCATGTAAGTAAGTACTGAAGAGATGTAACTGCCATCCTTCGAATGTGACCTGGCCTACACATTAATAAACCCGTGTTACAAATCAACCACTTTTTTAAATGCAAGAGACCTCCAAATTTCTACTACGGCAGGCAAACATTCATTGCACCTAATCTAGCTTAGAGCTATAAGACCAACTAAATCCTATGAAACTGAACA
Organism: Tanacetum coccineum; assembly: GCA_026074375.1. Taxonomy (NCBI): domain Eukaryota; kingdom Viridiplantae; phylum Streptophyta; class Magnoliopsida; order Asterales; family Asteraceae; genus Tanacetum; species Tanacetum coccineum. The sequence goes on along the minus strand of BQNB010004438.1, from coordinate 59,281 downwards.
CCCAATGTCATCGGTCTTCTATAAAGAGTTGATTTGAGCTAGACAGATGAGTCAAGTGAGTTTCTTCTAGCGGTTAATTCTCTAAGAAGGTGTTTTTAAGCAGAAGCGTAAGTCGTTGAGTTAAACATATTACTTGTACGGATATATTTGCGGACAAAAAAATTAAACCCTTTACTCCTTTAGACTACGAGGGTGTTTATTGCATTTTGTAGGAAATTATTGGATTACTGTGTTTGCAAAAATCAATAATCAGAGAACAGTGTTTGGCAAACCTTTTCAACGTATTTCCCATTTTCCATAATCCAAATACATTCGTCAACTTACAAAGCTTTTCAACGAAATAGAGCTTATTCAACTCTCTCAAAATGATCAACTTTTCAAACAATTACGAAATCGTTCCTAATTTCAACAAGCCACTTTTACCCAAAGCTTCTATCCTTGGATACTAATTCATACCTATCGCCTCTAATTCTCAAATTCGGAGGCCCTACATCATCTTTAACAAAAAAATGTCTCCTTTTTGCACTAGCACATATCCAATATTAGCTTAACTCTAACAACCCGTCCCACATCAGTACAAGATACATTTCATCCCCATGTAAGTCTAAAGTAATGGGAACCCTTTCACCATGTCGAACCACGGGAATTACATTAACAATCATAACTAACAGACTGTCACTTAAACTTTATAACTATAAATGTAGCTACTTTCCTAATAAGGTGTTTGTTTAAGCTTATTTGTGGGCTTATAATGATCTTATTTGATTTCGGCGTATATTTCACAAGCCCAAATTTTCCATCTTGTTTCGAGACTTACACAAGTTTATTATATCATAATAAACTTATATAAGCCCATAAGTCTCAAAATAAGACAGGAAAATTGAGGGTTACGAAATATAAGGCAAAATTAAATGAGCTCATTATAAGCCTACAAAGAAACTTAAACAAACACCTTATTAGTAAAGTAGCTAGATTTATAGTTAAATAAGCCCATAAGTCCCAAAATAAGCCGGAAAATTCAGGCTTACGAAATATAAGGCGAAATCAAATAAGCTCATTATAACCCCACAGATAAGCTTAAACAAATAAAAACATTACACAAAACCCATTATAAATCTTGATCCTAAACACCATAATATGAATCAAATAAGCTCATTTTAAGCCCACAAATAAGCTTAAACAAACACCCCCTAAACAAATACAAAAAACCCATTATAAATCTTGATCCTAAACACCATAATATCAATCAAATAAGCTCATAATAAGCCCACAAATAAGCTTAAACAAACACCCCCTAAACAAATACACAAAACCCATTATAAATCTTGATCCTAAACACCATAAAAAAAGAATGTACCAACCTTTTGAGACTTAGATGAAGGAGAAGAAGATGAATCAGAAAAAAGATTTGTGAGTTTGTCTGTAACTCTTTCTTTCCAAGAATGCATTTTTATTACAAAATCAAATTTTATAAAAGATAAAATAAAAATTGATTTTGATTGATGATGAAATTTTTATAAAATATTTTCTTGAAAAATGAATCTGAGAAAGAATTTTTCTTAACTTTTGTCGGTGATCATAGAAAAGGTATGACAGCTGTTCATTAGATTTTTCTTAATTTTTGTTTTGTGGTACCTACTTTGCTTTACGTGTCTAAACCCGATAACTAAAGTTTATGTTGAACCTCTGTGGATTTTTCGTCAGGGATTCTATCGGGGCGCCTTGTTGAGGCGTGACGGGATGTTATGCCCGTGATGGTTGTTATTAAAACATTCTCTATTAAAACCGTAACCATCTTGGGAAAAATGTTTATGATGTTAATAATTTTCACTTGTCCCAAAAAGGGTTCAACATTAAAGAATAAAAAAGTACAGTGTTTTGCGTTAAAGTGGTTTGAAATAGAGCTGGTGATTACCATGTATAAGTGGGGTGGGTGCGCATGCCATCAAGATTTAAGGGGCCTTACAATCTTTCTAGTCCATTAACATATATAGATACGTTTGTGTATTTATGCTATATATATGACTGCATATTCTTTGTAAATCTTATTAGTTAAATACAACCATTTTGCCACAATAAATAAAACGTCATTAAAGGTCTTATTACAACAAATTGCTATTAATGAACACCTTTTATACACACCCTTAAATTTTTTTTGGTTTTGATAGGGCCTCTTCTAATTATCGTCAAGGACTTCCAAATTCATTAGTCGGCCCTTTTTGAAATAAAGGAATGATTTTGATTCCCAATAAAGAATGTTTTGTTAGTGGGTTAATACTTTCAAAAATGTGTATCAAAACCACAAGCATAGCATATTCTATAACCACCAAGTATGGTGGGGTTTCAAAACCAATGTCACAATATACCCCCAAAACGGGTCTCGCATCTCGAAAATAAAATCTGAGGTTGTGACGTCAAAATATACAACACAACAAGATATAAAGAACGACCACTATATGAACGTTTTGAAAGATAATTTATTGTTGCATATTTCTAAATAAATAAGTCTTGCAATACCCAATAATTCAAACTAACAACTGCGGAAGCTTTAAAGAAGTTTTCAAATTAACAACGGTAAATTAATAGGTAGATTGATAATTCTTGAAAACTGGCCAAATGCATGAGACCTCACATAGCACACCAAAGGGAATCCGAAGCTAAGCACCTGAGAAAACATGCTTAAAACGTCAAAATAAAGTTGGTGAATTCATATGTTTAACTAAAACGTAAGTATGGACCGCAAGATTTATAAACGTGTGACTATCGTAACACATACAATATCACAAAAAGTATTTACGTTTGCACTAAGCTCATGGCATCAAAGCTAAACAAAGTATGCAGCAAATTAATGCCAATTAAAGCTTGCCCTAAATAGGTGTAACTCAAAACCACCTAGCAAATCCAACATAATATACGTCTGTTTGATCGATCCCTCCGATACAAGTAAGAATCACCAAACCCGGACGTGGCATATTAGTCTCAATAGATCTATTTATAACACCCGCACTTACATCAAATAATTAACAATTCATGAAAATGGACAATAGCGAGTTAGCGGTACTTAGGCAAATCCGTAAACATTTTATAAATCAAGATAACGTACTTGCGTCCAAAGAAAAAAACGAGCAATGTTTCTCACCCCATAGAGTTGTAAAGTATCTGTAAACGAGTAAAAAGTGAGGCTATAAACTCACCATAAGTAAGATATGAACGAAAGTAATCAACGAAGTGAGGAAGAAACCAAAGGATCCTAACAGCGACCTAATTAAATAATGACGCGCTTTTAAGAGAAGAATAAATAATGAAACGTCGCATAAACTGTTTATAGGAAGCAATATCATCCTTATGTGTTTGTGCTTTAGTTTAAGTAGTTAAAATGTGACTTAGTAAGAATATAAAGTTTTTTGTTATGTTCTGACACTTTATCGAAAATTACTATTTTTGGAAAGTTACTATTTTTAGAAAGTTTGAGAATCACGAACGCAAACGTTGTCTAATTGTATATGTCAAGTCCATTTTACGCCTACCTTTGTGATCTTAAATATCTAGTTTCCGTTTTTATTTCGCTAATATATATACTTTATGTCTTATACTAAACTTTCTATTTTTAGAAACCCTTAACGTCTTTCAAATCTCGTCTTTACAAACTTTCTAACGCGTCCTAATTATCTATAAGTAGTTTACTAATATCCGCCTAGGTTTTTATAGCTCAAACAGGCCCGAAAACGCTCGGAAACCCAAATTATAATTCCAATCAGCTCACACTTATTTTCGAAAAGTTTCAGAATTTAACCGACTTTGACCGAGCGTAACTCTTTCGTTATAAACTTTCATGACTCGAGAAAAGTCGCTTATTTTAGTGAAAAATCATTTCGTACAAGTTTCATTTTATACACTTTGGCTAATTCGGACCCGAAAGGGGTCAAAACCTTGATTTGAAAACTGGACAGAATGTCAGTAAACTTTGCAAAAATTGTCAAAAACATTTATTTTTCGCCAAACTTTAAACGGCCATAGTTTCTTCGTTATAAGCCCGTTTTCCTCGTTCTTTATGTCAAAATCGTCGGGAGAACATATACTAATATATTTTAAGGATTTAACCAATCCAAAATATTTTTATGACCTTCTAAACCCACGAATTTATTTGGGACAACATCCTATTTTATCTTAAAGCTAACCAAAACACATCACAACTTTGCCAAAACCACAAATCTATCCTAAAACCCTTCAATAGTGATTCCACCAACAAAAACCATCTCATAACTATCCTAATCCCAGCGCCATCAAATCATTAACAACACTTTTATCGCTTATCCTAACGCTACGCACCCAAAAGTACAATAAAACGCAAGAAATAAATAAAAGCTTCAAACTTTGAAATAAATCGTACAACTAGATTTATTTAGAGATTTTTGTTGTAAAAAGTGGCACAAACATGGATGATGTTATTTTGATAAGAAAGAGTAACGGTGCGCAACCGAATAGTATAGAAAGTTTGTGTAAACAAGGATGATGATGATACTTACACGTAGTGAGAAGATGGTGAAGAAAAGCTCAGGTCTTTAACCCGAAAGAATATAGATATAACCCGAATCAACAAAAGAAAACCCCAAACAATCTTAAAAATGAACCCCGATCAATAAAGTACAACCAAAACTTGAACAAGAAATCAAAAACACCAAGAGTGGTGGTGTTGTGGTTCGTTTGACGCCAAGGAAAAGAAAGAGAGGAGAAAAAATTTGAGTGTGTGTTTTTTTTTCTTTAGAGAGAGGAAGTGTGAGGATAAAATGAATGAGTTGATGTCTAAATACAATGTATGGAGCCTTGATCCTTAATCCTTATCCAAAGCATCCTAGGAGTGTGTTTGTACCATGGGAGACACAAGGGAGATTTTGGTGGGTGTATGGTGGTGGTGTGGGGGCGAACGACACCAAGCCAAAAGGGAGGGGACCAAAAATTAATTTTTGAACTTTTATTTAAGAAGGATCTAGATTTAGACTAAATGCATGCATGATCTTGCATGTATAATTAAGCTAGGTGATGTAAACGTACACCCGTAAGACTGAAACGCACGAATTTTCGATAAGAAATTATATAAATTTAAACATATACTCGTAAAGTAAAAACGCGATAGTCGGAAAAAGACTACGTTCAATAGAAAGCCGGAACGCATCCGGTAACGTTTCTTAGTTATACGCGGGACAACTTCCCGTTTTTAGGTCAAGTCAACACATAACTTTTAAAAGTCAAACTTATGCACGTAAATTGGAAAATATTGACCTGCGAATTTTCGGAGTGTCACATCATTTCCCCGTTAAAAGAGCTTTGTCCTCAAAGCCTAAGTCGTGGCATTCGGTGCAGTTACGGGGTCAGAAAACAAATGTGGGTATTTCTTCTAAAACTGGTCCTTACGTTCTCACGTGAATTCATGTCCTCTTCTAGAGTTCCATCGGACTTTGACGATAGGGATCCGGCTTTGCTTTAGATGTTTGACCTCACGGTCCATGATTTCGACAGGTTCTTCAATGAAGTGTAATTTGTCATCAATCTGAATTTCATCTAACGAATGACCAGTGTTTCGTCTGATAAACACTTCTTTAGGTTCGAGACATGAAAAGTACTATGAACTCTGTTTAGTTTTTCCAGCAGTTCGAGTCGATATGCAATAGTCCCAACCTTAGCTATGATTTTGAAAGGTCCAATATAACGCGGGTTCAGCTTTCCCCGTTTGCCAAAACGTATCACCCCTTTCCATGGTGAAACTTTCAACATGACCTTATCACCAACTTGGAACTCAAGAGGCTTACGCCTCATGTCGGCATAACTTTTCTGTCGATCACGAGCAGCTTGAATACGATTCTTGATTTGAATGATCTTTTCGGTTGTCTCCTGAACTATTTCTGGACTTGTGAGTTGGCTGTCTCCAACCTCAGTCCAACAGACAGGCGATCGGCACATTCGAACGTATAATTCCTCACATGGTGCAACCTTAATGCTTATGTGATAGTTGTTATTGTACAAAAACTCCACTAAGGGTAGATGTTTATCCCAACCCTTTTCTAAAATCAATCGCACATGCACGTAGCATATCTTCCAGTGTATGGATGGTCCTCTCACTTTGACCGTCGGTTTGAGGATTGTTGATCCCAATAGAATAGATCTTGCTTGTAACACCCCCAAATCTGGGTTGCAGCGAAATGTTGAATATCCGAGGGCGTTACTTCATAGATCAATAGCACAAGATATGAGAACGACCACTAAACGTGTCGTTTTAAAAAGATACATTGGATTAACAAAATGCTTGTTCATTACATAAGCTCATGGCTTTAAATTGTTCGGCAATATAAGTAAAGATTTCGGTTTATAACAAATGTTCCCAAAATGTAATACGCCCAAATCTTTAGTACTGACTCTTTCCAAAGAGTGACCCCCAATGTATCTGAGCACCTCGTGCCTTATTGACCTAAGAAAACATGCTTAAAATGTCAACATAAAGTTGGTGAATTCATAGGTTTATGTAAATCATTAGTAGGACAGCAAGATTTTCAAGTGTATGATTAAGCAACAGATGCAAACATCATAAAAAGTAATTACGCTTTCCTAAGCTCATGACACTGAAGCTCGACATGTACGAATGCAATAAATTTCCAATAATGGCCGTGAATGATGTTCTAACCCGCAACATCCCAAATCCGACATGGTATACGTTTGTTGTCCGGCAACCCGGCACAGTGAGCGCTACTCACCTAAACAGGGATGTCAATCCCAAATAGATCTGTTTATAACATTCGCGCTCACAATCTAGTAATTGACAGTTTATGATAAAAGGCTCAGTGGGTTATCGCTACTTAGGGAAACACGTAATCATAGTATAAAATGTACACTTGCGTCCAATTTGTAAAACAAAGCATGTTCTCACCCCAAAGATGTAAATCATTAAAATAATTGTAAAACACGGGGCTATGAACTTACCTTAGTAAATAGTCCTCTGAAAATGATAAATATATCCAAGTATGGCGAATGAATCACACCATCAAATACCTAAATAAATACGGCCAGTCTTAGTCTACAAGTTTAGGCTAACGAGTCAATGCATAAACTATAATAAATTGCTAGTTTATATATACTGTTATCACTTGTGTGGTGGTGCGCATGTTTATTGTATTTGTATTTACTTCATGGCTCTTGGGAAAGTATACGATTACACACGTTCAAATATATGTATAAACGTTATTAATAAATATTCATATTTATTAAGTCGTAGTTTAACTCGTATAATATCCGGTAAATATATAACTCGTCCGATATGTTAAGTGGTTATTAAAATCACCTTCGTTCATGAAATACCCTTAGGTTTTCTATATTACAAAAACAATCCCTATGTTTATGAAAATATAACATTTACACTTTAAACCTCTAGGTTTCCATAATTACAACTTTAGTCACCAACGGGCCTCTGTTCTAATGGTATGGAGGTTTTACCCTCCTAGGCAAGGTCTCAAGTTCGAGTCTTGTCTAGGGCGATAGGGGTTTCCTCCCGCGTGCGTAAAGGGAAGGGTGCCATTGCCTTCTGGGCTGGACCCAACCTGGTTATGTGGGCTCGCTACGCCTTCTGGGCTAGGGGCCATGTAGCCATAATTGCCGTTCAAAAATAAAATAAAATTACACCTTTAGTCCTTTAGTTTTACAACAATTTACACTTTAAGTCCTTATATGTTTCAAACAGCCCCTTAAGTTTCAGAAATGTCAAAACAGCCCCTAAAATTTATAGAAAACAGTTTTAACCCCTAAGTTTACAAGTTTGCACTTTTAGCCCCTTAACTTGAAAAAGTCATATTTTGAGTCCAATTAAGTTCTAGCAATTGGAATTTGGTTTTAATGGACTCCAATAAGCCATATAAGCGGGGTCAGCTTATAAATAAGCTCGGATGAGCTTGTTTTGGCTTATTGGACCCGTTAAGGTCCAATAAGCAATCTAAAGGTCCAATTGAGTTTTCAAAGGCACATAAGCCTTCCTTAAGTTTATTTATTCTTATTTAAAACTGTTAAGCTAAAAAATAAGCTCGGGTGAGCTTATTTGAGCTTTTTCGAGCTCATTGGGCTCGTTAGCCCAACAACCCTTAACCCGAATGTTTGCAAAAGGTCCATTAAGGTTTTCTTATGTGATCTAATTCATTTTCTTATCTCAATAAGCTTATTTGGGCCTATTTAATCTGTTTTAACCTGGTGGCTTATTTAATAAGCTAATAAGCTCTGATAATGGGCTTTTGGGCCCATTACGAGCCCGATAGGTATTTTAAGTCTTTGGACTTGATCCAATTGGGTCCATTAGGTCGTCTAGGTTTGTAATAAGCTTACTAGACATTAAAAGCTCACAAATAAGCTATCTAAGCTTATTTGAGGCTTATGGACTTTGTGGATCACGGTAATGGGCTACCAAGCCCATTTAGGGTTTGGTTATGTTTACGATTTAAACGTTAAGGTCCATATAGGTTCAATAATCACATTAGGTCTCTTAATAAGCACAAAGAGCTTATTAATCAACTATGGCCTCATATTCACGGTCTGTTGGGCCTGTTGGGTTTAATGGACCCATTTGTGGCTCGTTAAAGTGTCTTACGTATATTGTTTATTCTAACGAGCTCAAGGACATTATAAGCCCTCAATAAGCTCAAGTAAGCTTATTTATAAGTTATGGACCTCAACCCTCGGACTGTTGGGCCTGTTGGGCCTATACGCGGGCATGCTTGGTATACTTGGATTTGAACGAGACCTTTAGTGGCACGTTAATCCTTAGTGGTCCTTTGGTAGGTTTTGATATCATTCTTATATATCCAATGTATTCATTTTTTAGCACGTATAGAGTGTCGTGTTTGTCATGTGAGGCATATCTGTTTTATGGTTCACGTTCTACTTCTCCCTAGCCTATTTCTGAGTGTTTTTTAATTAATGTTTATGCATAGTTTTTTGAGGAATTCATGGTATATTTGATAGTAGGTGTTCACGTTTGGTTTTAAGTTTTCATCTTAAGCGGAATACACTTAGCCTTTAGCTTGTCGTTTTATTTAAAATCTTGTTGTACAATGTTCCTTTATATCTTAACACCACACTAGGTCGTTTACGGTATAAATAACGCGTGTTTTTATTCAGGTGATGTGTTGTATTTATTTTGCCCTAGCTCACGTTAGCGTATTGTATTACATGTTATAAGTGACATATGACTAGTGAACAAAAGAAAGATAACAGTATAGATACGATGTGTGTGTTTTATTGCTTGTAGTGACTTTCAAGGGTCTCCTTGTGTCTTGACAGTCACGTGTCGTTGTTGTTAACCACATGTCGGGTTTATTTCCCATTCCTATAGCTTCTTATAGCTTTTATCTAATACCTAACCTTAGCTCGTGATATTCTCCTTGTGCACTCGTGTATGCCAACTGAGTAGGGTTTATGGGTTCGGGATGAAATTTTGAATTAATTTATAGATGTTTGTTTTGAGGGTTGGTTTGTTGGTGGGACACGTGTCTTGAGTGATATGGGGTAATGTCATTGTGTTTATTTGGGTTTAGTGTTTGTGAGTTGAGTAAGGAGGGCTTAAATATGGTTAATGTTGAGTGTGTGTATTTTTAGGCCAAGATATCTTGTTAAATCTCCTAGTCACTAATAACAAACCATAACTGTGCCCTTAGTCGTGGTGGTTTCTGGGTTTTATAGTTAATCATAAATGGTTTTGTTAACACTACCTAGGGTACAATCCTCTTAATTACATGGTTTTTGGTACAAGATTTTCCAAGTTCTATGGAAAATATTATGGTTTGTGGTGTATGTTTGCTAGATAGCCGCGTCATAAAGAGCGAGAAAAAAAAGGGATCCCAAGGTGGTCCTTTATCCATATGTTTATTTAGCCTAACTATGGCAACATTACAAGGTACTAGGTTTTAATTACATAGTATTATGTACAGGATACCCTAAATGGAGATTTTAAGGATTCTTTTGCTAGTATAAGTTTTGCCTCTATGGGACGTGTATTATCTAAACGAAAAAGACAAAGACTTGAAAACTTAATATTAAGGTTATTCATGTACAAGGTTTTAATTACTATTGAGATGTACATGTACCCTAAGTAGTTTTTAGGATGTTACTAGTTGGTTTAGTCCCCACATTCGGGCCAATATGGGCTTATTAACCAAAGAATTGATTAAATTTATGTTTAAGGTTTAAAAAGTGGGGTTGGTTTGAGTATAGGTATGTTCTAGGTAATTTCGAGGGTGTCCTAAATGTATTTTATTGCGTAACTGTATGCCTTTTACATGGGGGTGTGTCTAAATGTATTTTATTGCGAAACGTAAGCCTTTTACGTGACCAATAAAAATAAAATACGCAAAGTTAATAATTATCTTCTTAATAATTATATAACACTTGTTTGACGTAAACCTTAATTTATTTGGTGACCGTTTACGTTAAATGATTATTTCTAGTCTACGCGATTTAGCTTAAAAGTTAAATTAAAAGTAAACGCGTATCGGACCAAAATAAATAGTGACGAATAATAGGTGTCGTAAAATGACCTGAAATTGAGAAATGTTACAGTCTCCACCCGTTAAAAGAGCTTTGTCCTCAAAGCTTAAGACCTTGTAGTGGATGACGAAGCCCGGTTTGTGAAAAGCTGTGGGTATTTCTGTTTGAACGAATCTTCACGTTCCCAGGTGAACTCAGGACCTCTCCTAGAGTTCCAGCGAACCTTAACCAATGGTATCCGGCTTCGCTTCAATCGTTTGATCTCCCGTTCCATGATTTCAACGGGCTCTTCCACAAACTGGAGCTTATCGTCAATGTGAATTCCTTCTAACGGCATGACTAATGGTTCGTCAGCGTAACACTTCTTCAGATTAGACACATGGAAAGTGTGGTGAACCCTGCTCAACTCTTGAGGAAGTTCCAGCCTGTAGGCAACTTTCCCCACTTTGGCTAACACCTTGAAAGGTCCGACATATCTCGGGTTTAACTTGCCCCGCTTACCGAATCGTACAACCCCTTTCCAAGGTGAGACCTTGAGCATAACTCTATCCCCAACTTCGAACTCCATGGGCTTCCGCTTCAAATCAGCGTAGCTCTTTTGTCGATCCTGAGCAGCTTGAATTCTCTGCTTGATCAGGACGATCTTTTCCGTTGTTTCTTGGATCAATTCCGGACCAGTCAGTTGAGCTTCTCCAACTTCGGCCCAGCACACAGGTGATCGACATTTTTGGCCATAAAGTGCCTCATAGGGTGCGGCCTTTATGCTAGTGTGATAACTGTTGTTATATGAAAATTCGGCTAATGGCAAATGTTTAACCCAGCCCTTGCCAAAATCGATCACGCAAGCACGTAGCATGTCCTCGAGAGTTTGAATAGTCCTCTCGCTCTGGCCGTCGGTTTCTGGATGATACGCAGTGCTCATACTTATATCTGTACCCAAAGCTTTCTGAAATGATTTCTAGAAATTTGACGTGAATCTTCCATCACGATCACAGATGATTGAAATAGGTATTTCGTGTCTTGCTACTATCCGTGGAATGTTTTGTCCACTGGCTGCTGATAGGTTGCACCGGCGTTCCTTAGACCGAAAGGCATTTTTGTGTAGCAAAAATGCCTTGATTTGTAATGAACGCGGTCTTTTCCTCATCTTCCTCTGCCATTTGTATTTGGTGATACCCCTTGTATGCGTCCAAGAAGCATTTGAAGGGGAATCCGCACAAGGATTCGACTTTCCAGTCTATTTCTGGCAGAGGGTAACCGTCCTTGGGACATGCTTTGTTGAGATCTTTGAAATCAACACACATTCTCCAACTGTTGTCACTCTTCTTTACCATCACCGGGTTGGAGAGCCAATCATGATAATGAACTTCCCTCATGATCCCAGCCGTCACCAGCTTACTAACCTCATCGTTGATTGCTATGTTTCTTTCTACGGCTTGGCCCCTTTTCTTTTGTCTAACCGGTTGACAACCTTTCCGTACATTCAGCCTATGTTCCGCTATGTGCCTTGGAACGCCCGTCATATCCGTTGGGGTCCAAGCAAATATGTCCGAACTCCGCTGAAGTAGGTTACATAGATTTTCTCTGGTTTTCTTTGTAAGGTTGGAACCGATCATCACTGTCTGCTCCGGGTGTTCCGGATTGATTGCCACTTTTACCCTTTCTTCTCTTACTTTGTTGACTGGGATGGGTTGTTCCTCTGGTCCGGAGACCATCGCAAATTCAACTGGGATAATTTTACTACTCTTTAGCGTGAGTATTCCTCCCATGACTAGAAATTTTATCATTTCGTGTGTTGTTGATGGTACTGCTTGTATCTTTCGTAACCCGGGCCTTCCAATGATTCCGTTGTGTGGAGATGTCGATCTTACTACCATGAAATCCATCCATGTCGACGTTGAGTGTTCATCATCTCCTATTTTTACCAAGAGTGTTATCCGTCCCAATGGCCATTTTATTTCGCCACTGAACCCTATTAATAAGGTAGTAGCTGGGACCATTTGATTCTTTATTTCTGGACGCAGTCTATTAAAACAGTACTCATAGAGTATTTCAAAAGATGACCATCCGTCGATACATATGCGGTGCACTTGATGGTTTCCGATCTCCGCTTCTATTATTAGGGGGCCTTCCGTCCCTTTATCGTCCCGCAAATGTGGGAACAACATTTCCGGATTGGGTGAGAAGCTTTGAGTTATCTTTTTTCTTATTGCCTTTTGTCGCGACTGAATCATTAGAATTGCCTGAGGTTTCTCTTTTTTGGAGGATTCACCGTTCTTTTTTGGCTGGTCTTTTTTGCTGCTTTGCTTCAGTTCCCAAAGTATGTGCGACAGCTTCCCCGCTTTGAGCATATCCTCAATTTGCTTTCTTAGATGGTTGCATTCATCTGTATTATTCCCCACTTCTCCGTGAAACTCGCAAAACTTATTTGCGTTTCTCTTTTCAACCGGAGTTGTCATTGGAGGTGGGGTTTTGAATTTTCCTTTTTCTAAGGCCAGAATCTCCTTCAGGGTTTTCGTGAGAAGGGTGAACCTGTCCGGCCGTTTCTCTTGCTTATGTTGGCTGCGAAAGCTTCCCCCTTTTTTGAAATTCTGCCTATGACCCCATTCTTGGTGTCTCTAGGCCGGAGGGGCTTTTTTCCTTTCTTGATTTGAGGCCACCTCCTGTCCTTGAAGGAAAGATGTGGCCACCTGCATCATTTCGTCTACTGTTTTTGGAATCTTCTCGTGAAATCTTTTGATAAGCTCCGGATTAGTGATTCCATGCACGAATCCGGAGATTCTCATGCATTCCGGTGCTCCTTTAACATTTCCATTTTCTGACTTGTACCTTTGTATGAAGTCTTTTGTGGACTCTCCATCTCTTTGCTTGATGTTGTGGAGCACTATGGGGTCTCTGATGCACTTTTTCTGTTGGAGGTAGTTTTTCAGGAATGCTTCTCGCAGGTCATTGTAACTATCTATGGATTCTGGAGGAAGATCGTCAAACCACACCCGAGCGTTCCCGGTGAGTGTGGAATTGAACATGTGGCACCATGTTGGTATGGACCATCTCTCCGTTTTTGCTGCTGCCTGGAAGATTTTCAAGTGATCTTCAGGATCTTCGCTTCCGTTGTATGTTTTTACATGACTTGGCATTCATGTTTTTGGGAAGTCGAAGTGACGGATCCGAGAAGTAAACGTATCAGTCTCGACACATACCCAAGGTTAGGAGAGATCGTCATCTTCGACACTGGACTTCTTTCTTCTTGATTTAGACTTCCAGTGCCCTCCCTCACTATCTTCGCTTTCAGAGTGACCTTTCGTATACCTTGAGCTTTCCTGACGGTTTTCGGAGTACACGGATGTGCTCCGTCATCTGCTTCCTAGTCTTTTGAACCCGGTACCTTCCTTTCTTGCTTTGTCCGTGTATTCATGCCGTGGCAATCTTGATCTTTCACGCCTCAATCTGGTGAAGACGCTAAGATTGTGGCGCGGGCTGTGAGAGTGCCTCTGTCTTCTTGGCGACATTGTCCTAGACTCAGAATACGCTGATTCCTGCGCCCACAGATAAGCTTAAACAAATAAAAACATTACACAAAACCCATTATAAATCTTGATCCTAAACACCATAATATGAATCAAATAAGCTCATTGTGGTCTGTTGACGGTTCTCCATTTTGATTTTTTATTGGGTAATCTTTTTACAGGTGTTTGAGGGTGCAAGGTTTTCTTTTTGTCGGTTGCTAGTAAGCGCAGTGGTTGCCTGGTTTATGAGGGGGGTTATCTTTCTCCCCCGATTATTATGTAATTTTTCCATATGTTGTATAGCGGGTGCCGTTTAACATCATGTATAGCTTGCCAAATATGCGCATAATAAGACCAACAAAATAAGCTTAAACAAACTACCCCCTTAACAAATACAAAAACCTACACAAATACACATTATTAAAACTTGATTCCCCGTATACACCATTAATATCAAGAATAAATAAGCTCGTAATTAGCCCCACATTTATAGCTTTAAACACAACACCCCCTAAACTTATACACAAAAACCTACACAAAACCCATTATAAATCTTGATCCTAAACACCATAAAAAAAGAATGTACCAACCTTTTGAGACTTAGATGAAGGAGAAGAAGATGAATCAGAAAAAAGATTTGTGAGTTTGTCTGTAACTCTTTCTTTCCAAGAATGCATTTTTATTACAAAATCAAATTTTATAAAAGATAAAATAAAAATTGATTTTGATTGATGATGAAATTTTTATAAAATATTTTCTTGAAAAATGAATCTGAGAAAGAATTTTTCTTAACTTTTGTCGGTGATCATAGAAAAGGTATGACAGCTGTTCATTAGATTTTTCTTAATTTTTGTTTTGTGGTACCGACTTTGCTTTACGTGTACGAATCTTCAAACCCGATAATTAAAGTTTATGTTGAACCTCCGTGGATTTTTCGTCAGGGATTCTATCGGGGCGCCTTGTTGAGGCGTGACGGGATGTTATGCCCGTGATGGTTGTTATTAAAACATTCTTTATTAAAACTGTAACCATCTTGTGAAAAATGTTTACGATGTTAATAATTTTCACTTGTCCCAAAAAGGGTTCAACATTAAAGAATAAGGGTGTGTTTGGTTTAAGGGTTTGAATAGAGCTGGTGATTACCATGTATAAGTGGGGTGGGTGCGCATGCCATCAAGATTTAAGGGGTCTCACAATCTTTCTAGTCCGTTAACATATATAGATACGTTTGTGTATTTATGCTATATATATGACTGCCAATTATTTGTAAATCTTATTAGTTAAATACAACCATCTTGCCACAATAAATAAAACGTCATTAAGGGTCTCATTACAACAAATTGTTATTAATGAACACCTTTTATACACACCCTTAAGTTTTTTGTGGTTTTGATAGGGCCTATTCTAATTATCGTCAAGGACTTCCAAATTCATTAGCCGGCCCTTTTTGAAATAAAGGAATGATTTTGATTCCCAATAAAGAATGTTTTGTTAGTGGGTTCAATACTAAAAAATGGGTATCAAAACCACAAGCATATGCATATTCTAAACCCACCAAGTATGGTGGGTTTCAAAACCCATTGTCACACCCTCAAAACGGGTCGCATCGGAAATAGAAATCTGAGGGTGTGACGTCATAAATATACAACACAAGATATAAAGAACGATCACTATATGGACGTTTTGAAAGATAATTTATTGTTGCATATTTCTAAATAAATAAGTCTTGCAATACCCAATAATTCAAACTAACAACTGCGGAAGCTTTAAAGAAGTTTTCAAATTAACAACGGTAAATTAATAGGTAGATTGATAATTCTTGAAAACTGGCCAAATGCATGAGACCTCACATAGCACACCAAAGGGAATCCGAAGCTAAGCACCTGAGAAAACATGCTTAAAACGTCAAAATAAAGTTGGTGAATTCATATGTTTAACTAAAACGTAAGTATGGACCGCAAGATTTATAAACGTGTGACTATCGTAACACATACAATATCACAAAAAGTATTTACGTTTGCACTAAGCTCATGACACCGAAGCTAAACAAAGTATGCAGCAAATTAATGCCAATTAAAGCTTGCCCTAAATAGGTGTAACTCAAAACCACCTAGCAAATCCAACATAATATACGTCTGTTTGATCGATCCCTCCGATACAAGTAAGAATCACCAAACCCGGACGAGGCATATTAGTCTCAATAAATCTATTTATAACACTCGCACTTACATCAAATAATTAACAATTCATGAAAATGGACAATAGCGAGTTAGCGGTACTTAGGCAAATCCGTAAACATTTTATAAATCAAGATAACGTACTTGCGTCCAAAGAAAAAAACGAGCAATGTTTCTCACCCCATAAAGTTGTAAAGTATCTGTAAACGAGTAAAAAGTGGGGCTATAAACTCACCATAAGTAAGATATGAACGAAAGTAATCAACGAAGTGAGGAAGAAACCAAAGGATCCTAACAGCGACCTAATTAAATAATGACGCGCTTTTAAGAGAAGAATAAATAATGAAACGTCGCATAAACTGTTTATAGGAAGTAATATCATCCTTATGTGTTTGTGCTTTAGTTTAAGTAGTTAAAATGTGACTTAGTAAGAATATAAAGTTTTTTGTTATGTTCCGACACTTTATCGAAAATTACTATTTTTGAAAAGTTACTATTTTTAGAAAGTTTGAGAATCACGAACGCAAACGTTGTCTAATTGTATATGTCAAGTCCATTTTACGCCTACCTTAGTGATCTTAAATATCTAGTTTCCGTTTTTATTTCGCTAATATATATACTTTATGTCTTATACTAAACTTTCTATTTTTAGAAACCCTTATCGTCTTTCAAATCTCGTCTTTACAAACTTTCTAACGCGTCCTAATTATCTATAAGTAGTTTACTAATATCTGCCTAGGTTTTTATAGCTCAAACAGAAAAGTTTCAGAATTTAACCGACTTTGACCAAGCGTAACTCTTTCGTTATAAACTTTCATGACTCGAGAAAAGTCGCTTATTTTAGTGAAAAATCATTTCATACAAGTTTCATTTTATACACTTTGGCCAATTCGGACCCGAAAGGGGTCAAAACCTTGATTTGAAAACTGGACAGAATGTCTGTAAACTTTGCAAAAATTGTCAAAAACATTTATTTTTCGCCAAACTTTAAACGGCCATAGTTTCTTCGTTATAAGCCCGTTTTCCTCGTTCTTTATGTCAAAATCGTCGGGAGAACATATACTAATATATCTTAAGGATTTAACCAATCCAAAATATTTTTATGACCTTCTAAACCCACGAATTTATTTGGGACAACATCCTATTTTATCTTAAAGCTAACCAAAACACATCACTACTTTGCCAAAACCATAAATCTATCCTAAAACCCTTCAATAGTGATTCCACCAACAAAAACCATC
>BQNB010004438.1:28882-41058 GCA_026074375.1 Tanacetum coccineum | reverse complement strand
TATTTTTATTTTTTTCTATTTTTTATTTGTGCGGTTTATTTTTTCGGTCTTATGTTTGATAGTTTGTTTTTTTTATATGGGCTTATGTGTGCCTCATGTCGCGGGTATTTTTTTATCTGAATAGCGGGTTTATTTTTGTGTTAAAATTTTATTTTTATTTTTTTTTATTTTTTATTTGTGCGGATTTATTTTTTCGGTCTCATGTTTAATAGTTTGTTTTTTTATATGGCATGTGTTGGGCCCTATGTCGCGGGTATTTTTTATCTGAATTGCGGGTTTATTTTTGTGTTAAAATTTTATTTTTATTTTTTTCTATTTTTTATTTGTGCGGGTTTATTTTTTCGGTCTCATGTTTAATAGTTTTTTTATATGGGCTTATGTGTTGGGCCTCATGTCGCGAGTATTTTTTTTATCTGAATTGCGGGTTTATTTTTGTGTTAAAATTTTATTTTTATTTTTTTCTATTTTTTATTTGTACGGTTTTATTTTTTCGGTCTCATGTTTAATACTTTGTTTTTTTATATGGGCTTATATGTTGGGCCTCATGTCGCGAGTATTTTTTTATCTGAATAAGTCAATACTTTTGTAATATTTTTTTCTATTTTGTGCCGAGCGATTTTTTTACATTGCCTACAAAAAACAAAAAAAAAAGCCAAATGGGCCGGCCCAAGTTGGGAGCCCAACAAAATCACTGTACCAGCCCACTGTCAAAACGACAGTGTATAAGCTGGGGAATAAGTATAACAAGTAAAAGAACCCGCGCGTTGCGGCGGAGCTAATTTTTTCCCGAATAATTTTTTTTACGTTTCGGGGGGTTTTTTTCGGCGATGCGTTATGGAATTTTTAATATTTTCTTTTTTTGTATGATTCGGGGAAAAAAAAATTGCGTTGGGACGGGCTAATTTTTTCCCGAATATTTTTTTTTAGCATTGCCTACAAAAAAAAAAAAAAAAACACCAAATAGGCCGGCCCATAAAAAAGTTGAGACCCAACTAACTCCCACTTTTGATACGACGTCGTAACAAATAGCTTTGAGTATAATCAAATAGTGATAAACCCATAAACATGAATGGAAATGCATAGATTAAGTGATGCATTACCGTGTGTTATATATATTTCTCAAAAACCTGTTGCGCAAAGATAAGGTGATGTTTGTTTATTAAGAAGATCTCTGAATCACTGAATCTGATCATCGCACATCTGAATCTGAATCTGAGGCGTAAATGTCTAAATCAGAATGAAATAATATTGTTTGACTTTTTTTGTATAAAAAATGTTCTGAATGATACTAATAATAAGAGTTTTCATTCGTAGATACATAAACGATTATTAAACATTAAATTTAACAAAGAGTCCATAGAGACTAACACGACCTAAGCAACATATAAATAATAGTGTTAAAATAAAACATACAAAGATATTGTGCCGCTATAATCTCGTAAATACTTCATATATTGTTGGTATGTTATATTCTCATGTTGTTATCATCTACGCCATTTCTTAAAAAACTAGCCACTGTCACTTAAATTATGAATGATAAAATTATGAAAAAAGTCTAATATCTTAGAATATATTTAACATTGTCATGTAACAATTAAAATATATTTGAAGAAAAAAAATTCAAATTATACTCAAGAATAAATTTGAATGGAAAAAATTAGTTATAATATTATAATTGGTTGAAAGACTCTTATGTGAAATTTGAGTATTATTTTAATCATCATCATAATCATATTTAATATTTTTATTTTTAAAAAAAATAGCGACATAATTCTCTTTAAACGGATTATTAAATACGAAAGGAAAAGATGAGAAAATTATAATAATATAAAAAAAAAAAAAAAAAAAAAAAAAAAAGGAAAAAGGGAAAAAAATAAAGTAAAAAAGCTAAAAGAAAAAGAAAAAAAAAGAAGTAAAAATTAAAAACACGTTAAGAGGTAGTAAGACACCCCTTTCCCCCCTTGTTGGGTAAGAGGTTTCAGCCTCTGAACGAAAATAAAAAAACAAACGCACAGAAAGATCCAAAATGATCTGAACAGCGTCTGAACGAAGACAGATTAATAGGCTGCTAAAGGTATTTTTTAAAAACAAACACCACCAAGTTATCTTTTTTAAATGAAACCCAATAAGGAATAATAATTAGTAATTACAGAAAATGTACAATCTCGTTCTTAAACTTTTATTTTGTTTTTATTAAATTCATATCTATGTGCATTAATCATATTCTAATCTACCATAAAGGCGAAACTTGTTTCCGTGTTACTCCTTTTAAAACACCAAATATATGTCTATGCCATGTTTTTCTCATGTTTCACGACACTAAGATACATTATGTTGGCTTTGAGAATCATATGATATTGACTCGTAGATTCAAGCAGTCAAAGAAATTGTGAGACGGGCAAGCTTAGACACGTGAATGGCAAAGAAGAAAATGGTGCATTTTTGGGTGGGTGACATAGAACAACACATTAGCACAAGTTGTAGTGGTGTTTATGTAACTCGGTACGGAACAATAGCTATTAAATTCACAAAGTACGCCCCTTAACAAGTGGGAATGAGAAAATTTGAACACCATTAGAACCCAAGTATGAAGCAGCAGCATATATCTTGCAGTACTTAGAGTGCTAAGAGCAGTGGAGCCGTTCGGCTCGTGCTGTTCGCAAAAAGTGGTGCCACGTCAGCAAAATGGAAAACGGCACCAGAACGGCATCACATTTGCTGGGGCATTGGTTGGCACCACAATTTCTGGTGCCGTTCTATTTTTTTTCACATATTATTTAAAATAAACATATTATAACTAAAATTAAATTCATTAAAAAACATTACATTAAGAAAAAGACATAAATTAAAAGACATAATAAAAAAACATAAATTTAACGGCGCCGACTAGTTTGTTGGTGGATATGCCGCTCGGATTCGTGCCTTTTGGGCGTTGATGATAACGGCGTCGGCCGGATCCATCCCGCGGGTGTCGATTTGTAGCACTTTCATGTCCTTTGTAATCTTTTGAGAATGGATTAACATCCTTCGCTCTTCGCTCTCTTGCGCGATCACCTTCATTTTTGCTTTGCGGTCTAACTCGTATTGTTCTTTCATGAATTCTTGATACATCAACGGGTTAGAACCGGAGCTAGCGATCGAGTTAGAACCAGAACGTTGACTTTTAGCGGTCGGATGGTGGTTGGGAACCGATGGATTGGTTTTGTTGTTGTTGTTGAGAATATTGGTTAAACCCCATTTGTTGTTGCATTTTCCATTGATTAAATAACGACAATTCGTCGGGATTAACAAATGGGGTTTGGACATTGGGATAATAAGGCATTTGGTTATATGGAGGTTGAGTGAAGGAGCCCGGATTGTTGTTCGGATTCGAAGACGACCCCGAAATTTGGTTGGTTGGGTCGTTTAGCATACCCGAGATCCAAATATTGATATATAAAA
This sequence comes from Tanacetum coccineum, assembly GCA_026074375.1. Taxonomy (NCBI): domain Eukaryota; kingdom Viridiplantae; phylum Streptophyta; class Magnoliopsida; order Asterales; family Asteraceae; genus Tanacetum; species Tanacetum coccineum. The sequence continues at coordinate 37,617 of BQNB010004438.1, read as the reverse complement.
AAAATTAAAGAAAAAAAATAAAATAAAATAAATATAAAAAAAAAAAAAAAAATATAAAAAAACATAATAAACATAAAATATAAATATAATATAAAAAAAAAAAAAAAAATATTATAAAATTGAATAAAAAAAATACTAATAATATAAAAATAAAAAATAAAATATGAATATGAAATAAAAATAAAAATAGATAAAATAATGATATAAATATTTAAAATGTAAATATATTGAATAAAAAAAATATTAAAAATAAATAAAAAAAAAAATAATTATATAAAACAGAAAAAAAAAAATAATAAATAAAAAAAATAAAAAATAAAAAAATTAAAAAATAAAATAAAAAAAAAAATAAAAAAAAAAAAAAAAAAAAAAATGAAAAAATAGAAAAAAAAATATAATTTAAAAATAATGAAAAAATAATAAATTAAAAAAAAAAAAAACAATTAATAAATAAAAAAAAAAAAAAAAAATAATATAAAAAATAAAAAAATAAAATAGAAAATATAATAAAAATAAAAAAAAATAAAATAAAAATATATAAAAAAAAAAAAATAAAAAAAAAAAACATAAAAGAAATGAAAAATAAAATAAAAAAAATAAAAAAAATAAAAAAAATATAAAAAAAAAAAAATAAATAAAATTAAAAAAAAAAATAAAAAAAAAAAAAAAAAAATTATAAAAAAACAATAAAAAATTAAAATAAAAAAAAAAAAAAAAAAAAAAAAAAAAACTAAATGAAAAAAATAAAAAAAAAAATAAATAATATAAAATTAAAAAAAAAAAATTATAAAAAATAAAATATTAAAAAATAAAAAAAAATGGATATATAAATAAAATATAAAAAAAAAAAAAATAAAAAAAAACTAAAAATAAAGTTTGAAATAAAAAAATAAAAAAAAAAAAAGAAATAAAATAAAATTGAAAAAAATAAAAAATATAAAAAAAATAAAATAAAAATAAAATATTTAAAAAAAAAAATATTATAATTATATAAGAAATAAAATAATTAAATAATATGAAAAAAGAAAATAAAAAATAAAAATAAAAAAAAAAAATAAAATAATACAAAAATAAAAAAATAAAAAAAAAAAAAAATAAAAAAAAAAAAAAAAAAAAAAAAACAAAATAAACAAAATGAAATAATGATAAAAAATAAAAAAAAATTCATTTTGGAAAATAGAATTAAAAATTAAAAAAGAAAAAAATCATAAAAAATGTAAAAAAAACATAAAAAAAAAAATAAAATAAAAAAAAAAAAAATATAAAAAAAATTATAAAAAAATAAATAAAAAAATATAAAATAATATAAAATAATAAAAATAACAGAATATAAAAAAAGAAAAATATATAATAATAAATAAATGAAAATATATAAAAAAAATAAAAGAAAAAAATGAAAAAAAAATTAAAAAAAAAAAAAAATAAAATGAAAAAATATAAAAAAAAAAAAATAAATAAAAATAAAAAAATATGAATAAAAAAAAAATTATAAAAAATAAAAATAAATTATTAAAAAAAAAAAAAATAACCAAAAAAAAAATAAACTCATAAAAAAATATATAAAAAAATCAAAATAAAAAAAATAAAAAAATAGATTAAAATAAAAAAAAAAACAATAATAAAAATAAAAAATAAAAAAAGAATATAACATATAAAATAAAAAATAAATAAAAAAAAAAAAAAAATATCAAAAAATAAAAAAAATAAAAAAAAAAAAAATAATATAAGAATAAAAAAAAAAATAATTAAAAAATAATAAAAAAAAAAAAAAAATAATAAAAAACGAAAAAAAAAAAATAATAACAAAATAAAAAAAAATAAAAAAAAAAAAATAAAAATTAATAAAACAATAAATAAAAAAATAAAACAAAAATATAAAAACATAAAAACCACATTAAAAAAAATATAAAAAAATAATAAAAAAAAAAAAAAAAAAATAAAAATGAAAAATTTAAATAAAAAATAAAATAAAAAAAATAATAAAAAAAGAAAAAAAAAAATGAAAATATAAAAAAAAAAAAAATAAAAATAAAATAAAATATGAAAAAAATTGAAAAAAAAAAACTATATAGAAATAAATAAAAAATAAAAATAATGATTAATGAAAAAAATAAAAATAATTATTAAATAAAAAATTTAAAATATAAACATAAAAAAAAAAAAAAAAGAATAAAAAAAAAAAAAAATAAAAAATAATGAAAAAAAAATAAGAAAAAAAATGGTAAAACAAAAAAAAAAATAAAAAAAAAAAAAAAATGTAATAAAATAAAAAAATAAAAAGAATCAAAAATAAAAAAAAAAAAAAAAATTAAAAAAAAATAAAAAAAAAATAATGAAAATATAAAAAAAAAAAAAAAAAAAAATCAAAAATAAATAAAATAAATACAAAACAAAAAAAAAAAAATAAAAAAAAAAAAAAAAAAATAAAAAAAAAAAAACAAACATATAAAAAAGAAAAGAGAAATTAGAAAAAAAAACTAAAAAACATAAAAATAAAAAAAAAAATAAATAAAAATAAAATAAAAAAAATGAAAAAAAAAAAAAAAAAAATAAAAAAAAATAATATATAAAAAAAACATATAGAGAAAATAAAATTAATAATATAAAAATAAACAATATAAAAATGAAAAAAAAAATAATAAAAAGAAAAAAAATAATATAAAATGAAAATATAAATAGTAAAAATAAATCAAAAAATAAAATAAATAAAAAAAAAAATACAAAAAAATGATATGAATTATAAAAAAAAATTAAACATAAAAAAAAACAAAATAAGAAAAAAAATAAAAAAACAATAAAAAAAAAAAAATAAATATATACATAAAAATAAAAAAAATTACAAAGATAAAAACTAAAAAAAAAAAAAAAAATAAAGTAATAAAATAAATGAATAGAAGAACTAAAAAAAAAAAAAAAAAAAAAACTAAAATAATAAATTGAAAAAATGAGAAAAATAAAAAAAAAAAAAAAAATGAAAAAATGATATTAAAAATAAAAAATATAACTAAACAAAAAAAAAATAATAAAATATAATAAAAAAACAAAAAAATAAAAAAAAAAAAATTATAATATAAAAAAAGAAAAAATGTACAAAACTTATAAATAAAAAAAAAAAAAACAAAAAACGATATATAAAAATACAAAACGTGAAAAATTAAAAAAAAACTAATAATAAAAAAATAAAATAAATCAAAAAAAAATAAAAAAAAAATAAAAAAATAACTAAAAGATATAAAAACTACATTCAATGGAAAAAAAAAATAATACCCACACCCCACCCCCCCACCAGTCCCACCTCTCAAACACCGAACTCCCCCAACCCCACCCCCCAACAGCACATCCCCCCCACCCACCACCCCCCCCCCACCGCCCTCCACCCCCACCACCCCCACCCCCACCCCCACCACCCCACCCCCCCCCCACACCAACCCCCACACCCCCACCCCCCCCCCCCCCAACCACCCTCGCCCCCCCCACCCACCCCCAACACCACCCCCCACCCCCCCCCCACCCACCCTCCCCACCCCCCCATCACCCCCCCACCCCCCCCCCACCCCCGCCACACACCCAACCCCACCTCCCCCCCCCACCCCCACCACCCCCCCACCCCCCCCCCCCCCCCCCCCCACCCACAACACACCCACCCCTCCCCTAGCACCGCACAACCCACTCCCCCCTCCACCAGCCCCCCCCCCCCCCCCCCCCCCACCCCCCCACACCCCCACCACGCCCATCAAACCCCCCAACACTCCCCCCACCATCGATCCCCCCACCACCCCACCCACCCCCCCCCCCCACCCCCCCCCCCCTACCCCCCCAGCCCCACCCCCCAAGCCACCCCCTACACCCACCCCCCACCCCCCCGCCCACCCCCCACCCCCCACCCCCCCCCCCCTCCACCATCCACCACCACACACCACCCTCCACCTGCGACTCCCCACATACCACCCACCCCCTAGCTAACCCACCACCCCCACCGCCCCACACCCCCCCCACCCCGTCACAACCACCAACACACCCCCCCACACACCCCCCACATTCCCCCCCCCCCCCCCCCCCCACACACCCACCACACCCCACAAACCCCCACACCTACACCCCCCCCCCCCCCCCCCCCACCACACCACCCCACCACCCCCCCTCCCCCCACCCCACCCCCCCCCCCCCCCCCCACCCCCCCAACCCCCCCTAGCACCACCCCCCCAGCCACCCCCTCCCAACCATCCCCATCCCACCCCCATCTACACACCCCATCCCCCCCACCCCCCCCCCCCCCCCCCCCCCCCCCCCCCCCCCCCCCCCGCCACCACACCACCCCCCCACCCCCCCCCCCCTACCCACCCCCCCACCCCACCCCCCTCCCAACCGACACCCCCACCCCCACCACCACCCCCACCCCACCCACCCCACACCCCCCCCATCCCCCCCACCCCCCCCCATACCCCACACCCCACAGCCCCCCAACCCCACCCCCGCACCCACACCCCAACACCCCCCCACCCCCCCACCCCCCACCCACCCCCCCCCTCCACACATCCCCCCCGTCCCCACCCCCCCCCCCCCCCCCACCCCCCCCACAACCCAGCCCACCACATACCCCCCCCCCCCCCCCCCCCCCCCCTCACCGCACCCCAACAGCACAATCCCCCAACACCCCACCCTCCCCCCCCCCCACCCCACCACACACCAACCCACCCCCCCCTCCCCCCCCCCCCCCCCCACCACCCCCCCACACCCCACCGCCACCCCCCACACCCCAGTACCCCCCAACCCACCCCACCTCCACGCCCCCCCCCCCCCCACACCCCAACCCCCCCCACCACCGCATCCCCCCCCCCCCCCACATCCCCCCCCCCCCCCCCCCCCCCCCCACCCCAACCCCCACCACCCACACCCCACCCCCAAAACCCCCCCCACCCCCATCCCCTCCCCCCCCCCCCCCCACCAACCACCCCCCCCCCCACCCCAGCACCCCCCCACCCCCCCCCCTCCCCACCCCCTCCCCACCCCCCCAACCCCACCCACCTCACCAACCCCCACCCCACCCACCCACCCCAAAACCCACCACCCCCCGCCCCCCACCCCTACCACACACCCCCACCCACCAACCCCCCACCCACCCACCCACCCCCCCCCCCCCACCCACCCCCCCCCCCCCCCGCACCCCACAACACGCACCCTCCCCCACCCCAACCCACACCCCCCCCCCACCCCCCCAAACCCCACCACCCCCCCCCATCCCCCCCCCCCCATCGCCCCCCCACCGCACCCCCCCCCCCTCCCCCCACCCCCCCCCCCCCCAAACCCACCCCCCCCCCTACCCCCGAACACCCACAAAACCCCCACCTCCCCTCCCCCCCCCCCCCCCCCCCACAGCACCACTCCCAACCATCCCCCCCCCCACACCCCCCCCCCCTCCCCCACCCCCCCCCCCCACCCCCCCCGCACCCCCCCCCCCCCCCCACCACCCAGCAGCACCCACTCCCACCAACACCCCCCACCCAACCCACCCACCCCCCCGCCACCACACCCCCCCCCCCCACCCATCACCCCCCCCCCACACTCCACACCCCCCCCACACCAACCCCCCACCCCCATCCACCACCCCCCCCCCATCCACCCCCCCCAACCCCACTCCCCCCCGCCCCAAATCCCCCCCCCACCCCCACCCGACCCCCACCTCCCCCCAGCCCCCACACCACCACCCCCACCCCACTAACCAAACCCCACCCCCCCCACCCCCCCCCCCCACCCACCCCCCACCCCCCAGTGCCCACCCCCCACCCCAACCCACCCCCCACCCCACCCACCGCCGCCCTGCCCCCAGCCCCACCGCCCCCCCCACCCCACCCTAACCGCCCCCCCAACCCCCCCCCCACCACGCCCCCACCCCCCCCCCCCCCATCCAACATCCACATGCCCCCCCCAGTCCCCCCAACCCCCCCATTCCACCCAACACCCCGCCCCCCCCCCACACCCCCCCCCCCCACACTCCACCCACCAACCCCCCCCACCCCCCCCCCCACCTCCCCACACAACCCCCCACCCCACCCCCCCACCCCCCCCCCCCTCCCCATCCCTCCACCCCCCCCCACACACCCCCCACCCACCCCCCCCTAACCCACAATCCCCCCACCGCACCACCCCCCCCCCACCCCAACCTCCCCCCCCACATCACCGCCCAACAACCCCCCAAACCACCCACCGCCCCCCCCCCCCCCCACCCCCCCCCCACCACACACCCCCCCCCCCCCCAATCAAACCCCCACAATACCCCCACCCGCCCCCCCAAACCACCCACCTCAGCCCCCCACCCCCACCCCCAACCAAACCGAACACCCAACACCCACCACCTCCGCCCCCACACCCACACGCGCGATCCCCACCCCCCCCAACCCCCCCACCCCCACACCCCCACACACCCCCACCACGCCACACCACATCACCCCCATCCCCGACCCCATCCACACCCCCCTCCAAACATCCCCCCCCACCCAAGCTACCCCCACACACACCACCCCGCACCCCCCCACAGTGCCCACCCACCTAACCCCCACCCCCCCCCCCCCCACAGCCCGACCCCACACCCAACACCCATCACTCAACCCCCCCACCCCCACGTCCACCGCCACACCCCCCACACCCATTCCCCCCCCACACCCCACCCCCCAACCCACACCCCACACCCAACCCACACCCCCCCCCTCCCCCCCCAGCAAACCCCCCCACCCCCCCCCCCCAACACCCCACCCCCCCCCAAACTACCCCCCCGAGTCCCCACCCCCCCTTACCCCCACCCACCCCACACCCACCCCACCCCCACCCACACCACCCTCGCCCAAACACCCCCCCCCCCCCCCTACACCACCCCCACATCCAACCCCCACACCCCCCCCCACCCCCCACCACACACACCCCTCACCACCCCCACCCCCCGCCACCCCCCCCCCCACCTCACCCCCCCAGCCACCCAACCCCCCCCCCCCCCCATTCCCAACCCACATCCCAAGCCCACCCCCCCCCCACCACCCCCACACCGATCACCCACAACACATCCCCACCACCGCTGTACAAACACGTGCAAAACCGTGGGACCCCCAGTGCCAAAAACTCTTAAACCCAATAACCCCCCCACCGCTCCCCACCACCTTGTGCTCATAAACGCACCCTCAAAACTACTCTATGCTCCTGTGCGAATGCCATTACACAACGTCCGCCCGACACCCCGCGCCCCGGCCGATCGTCGATGCGCCGAACTAACCCCCGGCGCCGTGATACTATAGTGCTCCACCGCAACCCCTAGCACTTAAAGGTTACAAGTGTCCCATGAACCACCAGCACTGAACATATGGGTTAATGTAACCTATGTAATGGGCATACTCCTGAGCATATCCACAAACCTGTTGCGTTCAACCCCACCCCAAGCTTAACAACGTTCAATAATTCCACCTAATTATAACATTTATGATCACGCAAGACACCCAACAATCCAACCAAAGACATCAAAATATGTTAATATGTAATTTAATTTTGATCACAGCGTTAAATTTTAAAGCTTTACATAAAAAATATCCAGGTCAAATTGGTTTAAAACTGACAAAAAGTATGACAACCTTTGCTTCTCAAAGTTGCAGATGGTGATGACAAACTGCCGAACCCACTGATCAGCCGACTATTTTACACTGATATACTACACTGCTTGAAATTATATGTTCACAACAGGAGTAAGTCCCGAAGGTATACCAACTCCCATTGAGGTTCAATTTCAAGCCATCAAAATTCAATACTCAAAACACATCATAACAGTATCCCTATAATTGTGATTCCCAAGAAATAATATAAAGATTCCAACTTACAATGATTTTTTCAGGCAAAAAATAAGCAAGTGATCCAAGAAACACCTTCAATCTCAAAGACGGAATCCTAATTTCTCATAGAGTAGCTTCATATACTTAAATAAACGAAGAACTAAACAAATCAAACCAAGTGACCACGGTAAGTCGCAATAGACAACATAAATTCTATGAAATAATTACTAATTTCTGTAGTTGATGCGAAAGTCAATGACAACAATGCACATACATATATAGATAGCAGCACCGAACCGCACACCAAAATAAAACATAAAATCGAAGGTGCAAGAAGTTCAACCATGCACATAATCTGCATTTCTGCTTTGCTGATAATCAGAAATCTCACCTGTAAAAACCAAGTTCAGCTATGGGGTCCGCCTTTGACTTAGCTCCACATTAGAAGCATAAAATACCAAAGTAATATTCATAAACCAGTAATGAGGCATATTCCTAAATACCAAAGTAACATCAACATATTCCTAAATACTTGGTCTTAGTACAAACATGAGGTAATTGCATAAATGATCCTTGTGGTCTGTCGGGTTTAACGAAAATGGTCCTTAAACTTTTTTTTTCCCGGATCCTCTCCCTGTGGTTTCGACCCGTATCGGGTTTGGTCCCTTGACCAAATTTTCTGTTAGTTTGACCGTTAAGTTAGTCATGTGTCATGCACATGCGAGGGTAATCATGTCTTCTCCCCATAACCCACTATCACACACCTACCTCTTTATAAAAAAATAACTTAATATTTTTATTACTCTTCATTTCCACAGATCTGCCACACACACAAACACTCCCATTTTTGAAATAATTGGTTTCGATCTACAAAATAAATAGATCTGAAAAACAAAAACCATTTTTGATTTGTAATCAAGTTGGTTG
>BQNB010004438.1:5973-27243 GCA_026074375.1 Tanacetum coccineum | reverse complement strand
TGGGTTGAGTGCAGTTCCTTGCTATGTAGCCTACCCCATTGTAGTTGTAGCACTTAACCTGCCTAGCTTGACCTAGATTAGCATTCCCCACTCTGTTCTGTGCGCCCCCATAACCAGCTGCACCTGTACCCCGTGCATTATTACCCTGTCCTCTGTTCTATCGACCCTGAACATACAGAACAACAACCCTGCCATCTTGTATTGTAGCTTGATTCCTTGGGTTTGATGAAGTTTTGAGTTGATTGTTTATTTGAGGAAGGAAGGTTTTGTATGACTGGGTGAGTAAGGCAAGTGTGTTGGTTAGATTGTCGATTAGGTTGTCAGTTGGAGAAAGTCCCAAATCAGATTGTGAGGTGTCAGCAGTATGTGGTTGATGATATGTGATCGGTGGATTTGTTGATGACTGAGAATGATACTGTTGAGGTGAAACATTGGACATCAAGGCAAGAGGATCAATTGTCTGTTGTGTGAGACGTTCCAACATCATCTTATTCTCGTTGGCATGTGCCTCGTGTTGCTTCAGGTAAGCATATAGTTGATCAAAGTTTGAATCCTTCAAGCCTTTGTTATGTTTCACAGCTGTAACAAATCTACCCCATTCAGGCAGCATGTTATTCACAAACTTTGAGTTCAACTGTATTTTTGACATTGTCATCTTAATGTTCCGCATGTCATTAATGAGCTTGGCAAACCAGACATAGTAGTCGTGAATGGTTTCTCCTTTGTTCTGATGAAAGTGTTCAAAGTCATCATACAGTTGTGATTCACGGTCTTCCTTTGTTAATTCTGATCCTTCCAAAAGCATCTTCACATTGTCCCATATGTCCTTTGCATCAGTGTAATGATTAATGAGTGAATAGATATCTTTTGGTAGACCTTGAAGTATGATGTTTGTTGCCCGGATGTCAGCATTGTACCTATCCTTCTTATCCTGTTACAGATCCGAATAAACTCGAGGTCGTTTAGGACCCAGATTGATTGGACCTTCAATTCCTTTAGCAATGATTCCTCGCGTGGTCCCCATCTGAAATGGTCCTTCATCAATTGACTTTAAGATGTTTACCCCATTCTCCTTACCCCGACAATATAATCGAATACGTTGTTGCCATGAAGCAAAGTCAGCCTTATCGAGCATAGGTGGTCGGGTATCGGAACCGGCACATTGGATGTCCTCTGAAAGGTTAGCCATAATGATTACTTGTGATATGATTAAATTGATCGATCAATGATTAGTGATCGTATGTTAAAAGTGATGATTGTTTGTTGGATTAGGTGATATGTTGTTTGATTGTGATTTGGTTTGGTTGAATTAATTTTAGCTTAATGTTGATTGAAGTTTTGTCAAAAGGCAGTGAGGAATTTTGAGATTTGATCAAAACGCAGTGAAGTTTTGTCAAAACGCAGCGAAGAGTTGTCAAAACGCAATGAAGAATCTTGAGTCAAAACGCAATGAAGAATCTTGAGTCAAAACGTAGTGAACTAGTCAAAACGCAATGGGATCTTGTGACTTGATCAAAACGCAACCAATTAAAAAATTGGGCAGAGTCTCCCCTAGTCAAAACGCAACAAAAGTCTTCAAAACGCAACCTGTAGTCAAAACGCAATCACCAAAACGCAACCTCAAGGTCTTGTTACAGGATCTTGCAATGGTAGATAGTGGTTGCTCTAGCCATATGACTGGCAATAAAGCTTATCTTTCAGACTATGACGATTTCAATGGAGGCTTTGTGGCTTTTGGAAGTGATCCCAAAGGAGGTAAAATAATCGGTAAAGGAAAAATCAAAAATGCTAATTTAGACTTTGATGATGTTTATTTTGTAGATGAACTTAAGTTTAATCCGCTGCTGCAGCCTTTCAATCGTCTCTACATCACGAGGATCAGGAGCAGGTGTTGGTTCCGCAATAGCATTCTTTCCACCACGTGTGGCCATGATCACCTAAAGGCTCTCATGCCAAATAATCCAGGTCGATAAGAACAAACCACACAACACAAGAACTAATCCGAAATTCTCAAAGATGAGAAATTCTCTTAATCAAAGCAAAAGCTTTTATTATTATCAAAACTCAAAAAAACATCCAATACAAAGAAAAGACCCTATATTTATAGGACAAGTAGAATCAACCTAAAAAGATTGAATATTACTTTCCTATTTCTAAACACATAATTGATTAAGAATATTGTTTCCTAATCAAAGTTTATTATAAAAAAGAAAACCAAATAACTTCACTAAAATTCGAGATATTCAACCAAATTGACATTGCGATCCAATGCCCCTGCATCATGATCGTCACTATAGTTCTTGTGTATGTGTAAGATCACATTAGAATGAAAATATTGTCGATGATTTTAGTGTCAAAGCTATACGAAACTAAAGATTAAAAGGTTTTCCAGCAAAACATGTTTCTAATTTAAAAAATTAGAAGGAAAAAAGTTTGAAGTTGATACACCTTTTCAAGTTAATAACTTTTCCAATTCGTACAAATTAAATTTGTAGCAAATCGAGAAAGTTAATCAACATGAAAACGTTATACTACTCTAAGCACAAGTTCTTTCTTCAATCAATGTGCGAAAGAATGTTAAAGATAAAAAGTTTAAAAAAATCTGCATATTATATAATAGATTTTCATGCACATGGAAAGAAAGCAAGAGTTATAAACGGTTGGTGAAATAACTATTTTTTATTTTTACATGGAATTCTCCATGTTTTTAAGTTTTAGTAAGCCAAACGAACTAATCTTTGTGTTTTCGGAACACGGATTTATTTAAACGAACTAAGCAAGTTGAACAACTAAAACCAACGTGTGAATTTTTCAAAGATTACAAGAGGTTTGCTTTTTAACTTATCCAAATCATTCGCGAAGGAAGATACGTGTTGTTCTGGCCATGGCTTGATTGCTTGTTATTATCATGATGAGTGTTCTCAATATTCAAAGTTCGATAATTATCAAAATATTATAATTGGTATACTAGTTGTTGTTTTTGGTACTATCGTTTGTGATGTATTCGTTGTAAGTTCAAATTATAACAAATATTATTTACATCGTCTAATATTTAAAGTTGTGATAAGTATCAAAACACATTAATGGAACTTTCAACTTTGTTATTTCAAAAAGGATGCACATACCATATATTGTTTATGAATTATGTGGTGAGATTTACGTTAGATGTTGAACTGTTTTCTTGGTTGCTCGTGCATTTTATTTATAAAGAATTAAGAACTTTTTTACACCTTCTTATTGTTACTTTATTAGCCTTTTTTCATATTTGTTTTCTTTTCGAACCCGTGTGATACTAAAGTCTAATTCTCCTAGTCTTCGTTTCTAGATTTATAAATTAAAAGAAAAAACAAGACGAGATGTATAAGTTCTGTGTTTTTAATATCATAACAACAGACATATTGTTTTTCAACCTGAATTACGGGGTGATCGATATTTTCGAATAACATAATACTTGTACTCACTGGTTTAATGCTTCATACACTAATGGTGATATGATGTATCCAATAAACTTCGATATTTTGCCTCTATAATTGGATTGGAGTGCTAAGTTAATAGGTTTACAAAAATATCTTCATTTGATAGCTAAGGTTCTATTGTTGTTGGGGTGTAGTGGGTTTGTTTTTGCATGGTATTTGTGCCGGGACGGGTAAGGGGCTGGGACTCGGGGGCTGGCGGTCGGTGTCTATGTCAGGTGGGATAAGAATGATGGAAACAAGGATCGTTTTGATGTAGAGAGTTATATTGAATTTGGTTTTGTTTGTGTTGGAACTAGTGGGTGGGATATTTGTTTTTTTTCGGGGTGTAAGGTGCGCTTAGGGGGTGGTGGATTTATCGGGGGCGGGTTGGGGGGAAGCTTGTGAGGTTGGGAGAATGGGGGGGTATGGGGGTGGGGGGAGGGTTGTGGGGGGGTCTGGAGAGGTTGGAGGGGGGGGTGGTGGATGAGAGGGGGGGTGGGGGGGGTGGGGGTGGGTGGGGGGGGGGTGGGTTTGGTGGGGGTATGGGTGGGCTGGGGGGGGGGGGGGGGGGGGGGGCGGGGGGCGTGGGGGGAAGGAGGGGATTGGGTCTGGGGTGGTGGGCGGGGGTTGCGGAGGGGGGGGGGGGGGGGGGGTGGGGGGGTGGGGGGGGGGGTGGGGGGGGCTTGCGGGTGGGGGGGGGGGGGTGGGATGTGGTGGGGGTGGGGGGGGGGGGGATGGGGGGAGGGGGGGGGGGGGGGGTGGGGGGGGGGGAGGGAATGGGGCGGGGGGGGGGGTGTTGTGGTGGTGGGGGTGGGGGCGGGGAGGGGGTGGGGTGTGGGTGATGTGGGGTGGGTGAGGGGGGGGGGTGGGTTGGAATGGGGGGGGGGCAGGATTGGGGTTGGCGGTGGGGGGGGGGGGGGAGGGTGGATGAGGGGGGGGGGGTGGGGCGGGGGTGTGGGGGGGGGGGGGGGGGTGGTGAGGTGAGGTGGTTGTGGGGGGGGGTTGGGTGGTGGGGGGGGGTGGTGCGGGGTTGGGTGGGGGGGGGCTGGGGTGGTTGGGGGGGGGTGGGGGGGTGGGGGGGGGGGTGGTAGGCGGATGGTGGGGGGGGTGGGGGGGTGGGAGGGGTGTGTGGGGGGTGGGGGGGGTGTGGGGGGGTGGCTTGGAGGGGTTGGGGGGGGGGGGGGGCGTGGTGGGTGGTGTGGGGGGGGTTTGGAGGGGGAGGAGATGGCGTGGGTTGGTGGTCGTGGTTGGGGGGTGGGGGGGGCGGGGGAGGATGGGGGTGGGGGGGTGGGGGGGTACGGGGGGGGGGGGGGGTGGTGTGGTGGGGGGTGGAGGGGGGAGTGGGGGGTGGGTGGGGGTTGGGGGGGGTGGGGGGGTGGGTTGGGGGGGGTGTGGGGGGGGCTGGGGGGCGGGGGGGAGGGGGGGGGGGGGGGCGAGCGTGGGGTGGGGGGCGTGATTGGGGGGGGGGAGCGGGGGGTGGGTGGGGTGCGTGTGGGGCGGGGGGGGGTGGGGGGGTGGGTTGGGGGGGGTGGGGGGGGGGGGTGGGGGAGTGGGTGGTGTTGTGAGGGGGCGTGGGAGGGGGGGTTTGGTGATTGGGAGAGTGCGGGTGGGGGGGAGGGGGTGGGGGGGGTGTGTTGGGGGCGGTGATCGGGTGGGTGTGGGGGGGGGGGGGGGCGTGAGAGGGGAGGGGTGGGTGGTGGTTGAGGGGTTGGGGGGGTTGGTGGGGGGATGGTGGGGGGGGGGGTAGGGCGAGGGGGGGGGGCGGGATTGTGGGGGGGGGGGGTTGGGGGGGGAGGGGGGGGGTGGTGGGGGGGGTTGGGTTGTTGGGGGGTGGGTGAGGGGGGGGAGGTTTGGGGGGCGGGAGTGGTGGGGGTGGCGGGGGGAGTGGGGGGGGGGTTGGGGGGGGGAGGGGTGGGGACGTGGGGAGGGGGGGGGGGGGGGCGGGGGGGGGGTTGGGAGAAATCGGGTCGGGCGGGTGTTTAATAAATGCATTAATAGCACCTCGGGGGAACGATCTCACTCTTTAATATATATGTATAATTATTAAAAAAAATGAATTTGCAAACAATTTAGCCAAATAAAGAAATATTTAGGTTATATTAATTAAATATCTTTATAATAAAGAAAAAATAATTATGAGAATCATACCAAACAAGGAAACAATCTCTTTTTTTGAAATGCAAAAGTCCACACTTTGCATTTACTTTACTATATAAAAGATATATTGATTTGAGAGCTAATGGTCATGCACTTGGTCAGGGTTCACGGATTTAGTCCTTGAACTTTTTTTTTTCAAATTCTTTTCCTGTGGTTTGACCTATTACGAGTTTGGTCCCTAAACCATTAAATCCGTTAAGGTGACCGTGAAGTGTTGATTTATATGGTTGAAATGACATAAATACTCTCATATGCTTTTATTAAACGGTCCATGTAGTTTGTTTGATATCACGGATTTACTCCATGCGTTGTTTATTTTTATTTTAGGTTTAAATTTTTTTAACCTTTTTCATTTATTCTTAATTCTTAATTTGTTCATTTTTAAAAAAAAATATTTTGCTTTTTTATTAACTTATTATTGCTATTTTTTTGGTGTTTGAGTTTTGAACTAGGTTTTTTTGAAAAAATTAAATTAAATGGATTATGTGTGTTTTATGTGGCCAACTTCAAACAAATACTTACAAACATATAAAAGACACATAATTCAGCCACCATCTAATTTCATTTTGCCTTCTTAAAAAATCTCATTGAAACACCATAAACAAAAAAAACATATCTCAGGATGTTCTAGTGTTCAGTGAAGAGTTTGAATTAAGTTAATAGCATGTGCCTATATTGTGAGTTTGTGCATCGTTATTTTTTTTACATTAAAAAGATGGAAATATATAGTTTAAAAAGATAAATGTTAGGGGGATAATAATAATAATAATAATAATAATAACAATAAAGTGATGATATAATAAAAAAATAGTAATAATAATAATAATAATAAAGTGTGCACATATTCGACATTGTTTTCTTCCCTTCTCATTCTCTTCTTTTGGGAATTAGAGAAGGACGTGATTACCATAATGAAGTGGACACGAAAGTTCTATGTGGCTCAATACATTAAAGCGCGAGCTGTTCACTACAGCACAACTCGACTAATGCAACATTGAGAATTTGTTAGAAATCCGTTGCAAATGGTCAAATGCAACGGATTTGCAACGAATTCCTACCGTAGAGTTAATGCTCCATGGAAATTTATTTTGCAACGGAATTGAGACGGTTAAAAAAATTTGTGACAGTTTTGCAATGAAAGAAAATCCATTAGAAGAATTGCAATGGATTTGCAATGGCATAAATTGGCAACCAAATTGCAAATTTGCAACAAATTTACGACAAAACAAAATTTATTGCGGTGCACATTTGCAACAAATTGGCAACCAACATTTTATCTTGGCAATAATAAAAATTTGCAACGGTATAAATTTTCCAACTAATTTGTAACGATATAATATATTGTAACAATTTCGCATCAATAATTCATTGCAAATATTAATAGCAACAATTATTATATTTATTGTAATAATACAAATCCGAAAACAACAATAAAACCCAAACTAATAATGATACGCATTTTCAAATATTATATTTAGTAAAGAAAGTATAACAAATCTAACCAATTGTACCAAATAAAAAGTGTAACAACAATTGTCAGGGGAAGGTTGCTACATATATAGCAAGAACCTCATCCATCTTTGTATCTTCTTTCAAAAAGCTTTGCATACTCAAACTTTCGCTCACTTCCATGAAATGTTAGTACTGCCTGTCTAGAGAGTTCATCCTCATTCTACTTCACCAAATACATTCACTGGTACTTTATTTCTTCACAAGAACACATATGCAGGTACGTGAAAGAAACATGTAACCATGTGACAAGAATGTAGGTTTAGTTAACTTAGTGTCCCTAAGTAAAACGGCACCTGTTAGTGTTTACAATTTATGATCAATGTTGAACTAAAGGGATGGCGCAATGCTGATGCACAAAAAAGGGCTAATGCACAAAAAAAGGTCCTATCAATACACATTACCTAGATGCTTTACAAGAGAGTTGTTAAATGCTAAAGAAACGTATATACTAATTATATTATGTTACCTTTAAAAAAACCAAGCGTTTACTCATTAGTTATGTTGCTTAATCAAAGATGAGAAATTCTCATAATCAAAGACAAACTTTTATTATATATCAAAACTCAAAAAAAAAACATCCGCGAAACAAAGAAAAACCACCTATATTTAAAGGACCGCAGTAGAATCAACCTAAAAAGATTGAATATTACTTTCCTATTTCTAAACACATAATTGATTAAGAATATTGTTTCCTAATCAAAGTTTATTATAAAAAAGAAAACCAAATAACTTCACTAAAATTCGAGATCTTCAACCAAATTGACATTGCGATCCAATGGCCCTGCATCATGATCGTCACTATAGTTCTTGTGTATGTGTAATATCACATTAGAATGAAAATATTGTCGATGATTTTAGTGTCAAAGCTATACGAAACTAAAGATTAAAAGGTTTTCCAGCAAAACATGTTTCTAATTTAAAAAATTAGAAGGAAAAAAGTTTGAAGTTGATACACCTTTTCAAGTTAATAACTTTTCCAATTCGTACAAATTAAATTTGTAGCAAATCGAGAAAGTTAATCAACATGAAAACGTTTATAGCTAATCTAATAGCACAAGTTCTTTCTTCAATCAATTGCAAAAGAATGTCTTAAAGATAAAACGTTTTATAAAAAATCTGCATAATATATAAAATTTCATGCACATGGAAAGAAAGCAAGATTTTATCAACGGTTGGTGAAATAACTATTTATTTTACATGGAACTCCCAAGTTTAAGTATAGAAACGAATCTAATCTTAATTGTGTTTTTCGGAACCCTAATTATTAAACGAATTAATAGCTTGGAACTAAAACAACCTGTGAATTTTTCAAAGAACAAGAGGTTAGCTTTTACTTATCCAAAATCATTCGCGAAGATACCTGTTATGGCCATGGCTTGTTGCTTGTTATCAGATGAGTGTACTCAATATTCAAAGTTGATAAGTATCAAAATATAATTGGAATATAGTTGTTGTTGTTACTATCCGTTGTTGTTATTCGTGGTAAGATCAATTATAACAAAAATATATTTACAGTCGTTCAATATTCAAAGTTGATAAGTATCAAAACACAATAATGAACTTTCAACTTTGATAAAAATATGCTCATACCATATATAGTTATGAATTATGTGGCGAGATTTACGTTAGATGTTGACTGTTTAGGTGCTCGTTGCATTTTATTAAAAAGAATTAAGATACATTTTTACACTTCTATTGTTACTTTATTAGCTTTCATATTTTGTTTTCTTTTCGAACCCGTGTGAAACTAAAGACAACATGTTTTAGATTAATAAATTAAAAGAAAAATAAGTCGAGCTTATAAGTGTTTTTCAATATCATAACAACAGATAGATTTTTTTTCAACCTGAAAGAGGGTGATCGAACTATCGAACAATACATAATACTTCTGATATGCTACGCGCTCCAGGTTTTAACGCACATATCGATAATTGGAATATAAGTAACCCAAAAACTCGATCTTTAGCCTATCTGGGATCAGAGGTTGCTAAGAATAAAAGTTTACAAAAATATCTTCATTTAGAAGCAAACTTAAACTAATTTATATGATTTTATAAATAGGCTAAATAAAATCATTTTCTAAGAGCCTTGGGTCCGTGGCATGCAGTCGGGTGCATGTCTGAGTTGACATTCCTTATGGCACCGCCTGGATTTCACTAAAAGCATCTCTTAACCAATCCCAATTAAAATAAATATAAATGCCCCTTGGATTTCACTAAAAGAAAAACTTGTATACATTTATCTCAATTGTGATTAGTCAACATTACGTATCAAGTTACCTTCAACTTGAAAGGATCTTCCTCCGTATATAATATGGATATCTCATCTAACCTTCTATCCCACATTGATTGAAAAAAGAAATTGTAAGTTACTAATATATCATATCATATTGTATATAGGTTATATGTGTCAAGAATAATATAAATTTTTAGGCGATCGCGTCCTTACAAATTAAAGAAACAACGAACTTGCAAGAAAGTAATAATTCCTGAAAAAAAATATGATCTCTTGATTTTTTTTAATCCGTTTTTCAGTTTTGTTTATTTTGTTTAAATGTATAACATTTTTCAGTGTAAACCAATTTCAATCTTTTATTATACATAGGTTCATACTAAACGGCTCTATATAAAGGATTGTCTAGCAGCTTAATAAGAGATTTACATAAGCACTCATATTAGCATACATGAGATTTAAACCTAGGGCCAAAACGAACAAAACACGTATCATAATATAGAAATACATTCCCCGGATAGCTAAACACGTAATTCCTTCACCCATGTGTATTGATCTCTACTTGAAAATAAGTATGTCACTGTATAAATGAAAATAAAATACTCCAACTCGTGATGAATATTCGATCGTGGTTAAAATATGCTCATTTCATATAAGGTTGTTGACTATCAATACACTTTTACATATCTACTGAAGTTAAAGACTAAACATGTTTTATAGTACCAAATTAAAAGAAATAACGGTAAGAGTTCATATAAGTTTGCCGACATCTCAATTTCTATTAGATTTTTTCAACCTAACAAACATGATACTACTCACAACTTGTTTAACCCACATACACTACGGTATATAAATAACCAACAACTTCTATCTTGAGCGTACGCGGGATAAAGTATTAGCATAAAAACTCAAAAAAAGGTTAACATAAAAATGGTAAGAACCAGATAGTGCAAGAGTAATTGGTGAAAGAATGACATTTGCTATATGTAACGCTGAAACATATTATGGTTAATATTTATCTAAAACAAAATTGGTAATTGACTTCTAAAACATCGATCCCTCTTGAGCTATATGAACTACTCCGTAGAAGACTAGAATGGTCTCCACAAGAACGTGTATGCAGGGTGTTCCCGCCAATCTACACCTTTTGTGGAATTATGCATTCTCAAATAAAATTGCACCTTCCAAATTTTTTTAATTCGGAAGATGAGGTTGGATCTCTGACAACACAATATTATTCTAGACATGCATAATCTACATACACTATAGTATATTAGTAACCAATAGGACTAATGAGTTAAAAAGTCATCTAACTTGACACTTTTTGTCTTTGTGTGTAGCCATCTTATTTTTTACCTATTCTGTCATCAAACTTTCAAAAGTCGATTATTGTGTGTATTTTGTGACCATTTTACTCTTAGTTTTTCCAAATTTTGAAGGGTAAAATTATAACAACCTACAATTTTCATCAATGTAAATATCCATCTATTAAGTTAGATGCAATGTACTATCTATCTATTATATATGAACCATCTTTTTCAGGGAAATTTTTTTCTTTATAAGATTACTTGCATAACTAAAGTTAACGAGCTCACGCAACCTACCTATGCCATCTATATCTATGTTTATATCATATAAACATCCTAATATGTCAAGTCAATATCTTAATATCATTTTGACAAAGTACATTACTCATTTAATGTATCATTTGCAACGTTGTATCAAAACGGACTTTAAACGTTAAACGTTTACCTTTAAACCCTAACTATATGTAATGTATACATTTAAAATCAATGTACAAACAATCAAAACACATGTAAAAGTAATATAGCATCTCATTTGAATATGATTTCCCTCCAAATAAAGTACAAGCCTTTTAAAGCACAATGTACAAGTCATTAAGCACAACATCCAAAATAGCCATTTTACCACCCTTTTGATTCTAGTTTCTTTACCACCACTTTTGTACAAGCTACTACA
This sequence comes from Tanacetum coccineum, assembly GCA_026074375.1. Classification (NCBI taxonomy): domain Eukaryota; kingdom Viridiplantae; phylum Streptophyta; class Magnoliopsida; order Asterales; family Asteraceae; genus Tanacetum; species Tanacetum coccineum. Next base: position 15,907 of record BQNB010004438.1, on the reverse strand, counting down.
CTCAATATGTGACATGTAAACCCTAATTACTCTACTCCTAAGCTCTCATAGATATTTTAAAAACCTTAAAATCTAAAACGAAACCCTAAACCCTAATTTGACCTTAAACCTAAAAATAAGCCCTAAAACTTAAAACCAAGCCCTAACCACTAATCCTAAACACTAAACTATAATCCTAAAACTAATCCTAAACCTTAGTCTACCTTAAACCTTAACCCTAGCCCGAATAAAAACATTAAAAACCCTAAACGAGCCCTAATCTACCCGATTACCTTTTTCCCTCCAAAATGACCCATTTAAAAACCAACCAAGCAACCAAACACCTCAATGACTCGCCTACTTCAGCTATTAAGTAGATTACAAGCACCTCTAATTCACAACTTGGCCACCAAGTTGGACACATCATCCCTTTTCCTCCTTTCTTAGCCGCGGCACCACAAGGACCAAACAACACCTCAAGGTTAGTTTCTAGCTTATGTTACTCATTCCATAGACTCTCCATGTCACCCTAGCCTCTCTTAGTCACTCCATACTTGTCCTAAACTTGGTTACCAAGTTTCCTTGGGCCCTAAAGAGTTCGAACCCTATATAAAGGGGGTGAACCCCATTCATTTAACTCACACCTTCAATCTTTCTTTTTAATCATCAATGAAGTCCAAGGTCTGATCAAGGAAGTTATAAGAGGTCCCAAGAGCAGAAGTCAAGCAAAGAAACTAAGAGAAAAAGCCCCGGAGTTGTTATTCTAAGCATACGAAGCTAAAAGTCCCTATTTCAACCCATTTCGTATTTTGTTTCAATACTCTCATAATGTTCATATAATCATGCTTAAACCATTGTTAAAAGCTTTGAACTCAAAAACCTATGCGTTTTCCCTTTTTGATCCAAACCGAACCTATGAAACCCTAATTTCATGTTTTCATTTAATCTATAAGCTAAACTTGTAAAATGTCGTTATAATATATTCTAATGAGCTTATATAACAATATTATAAGTATTTCATTATGTCTTAAAAGCTTGAAGCTCAAAACCCGCGCATTTTCATTTTAAAACCCTAATTTGACCCGTTTTGATTTCTAGCTTAACAAATCGTTATTTTAAACTTTTGTTACGTTAAACCTTCATATTTTAGCTTATATTAATAAGCTATAACCTGCAAATTACTTTTCATATTGAAAAATATCATTATTATGGATTTTGGAATAAAAACGATACATTTTTCATGCAAAGGGGTATATATCGTAACTTTCTGAAACTTATAAATAAAGGGACTCAAAATGTCATTTTATCAAAGTTATAACTATAAGGACCTATTTTGCACAGTTTCAAAGTTAATGGTTTAATATGTAAATACTTTTTATATAAAGGACTAAACTCGTAAAAGATTATAATCCAAGGGTATATTTTGGCAACTTTGCAAACTATTAAAATATTATATTTTTATATTAGTTATAAAAATAAATGTTTAAGAATTATAAAACATTATAATCATATCGTATCACAATACTAGAGAATTTCATGTGAGGGGTTCCATTTGGGTATTTATTTTGACGAGTTTGCTGGGTTTACAATTTAAAGTGCCCTGGCTCCTTAAACAATACTGCGTGGCCTCTGGATTATGATAGCCCGAACAGTGATACAATACTCCATAAATTAATGAATAAAAGATATATGTTATACTTTATAAAGTTTTAAAACATAAACAATCAAACTAAGACTTGACATATTACCCCAGGTTGGGTGTGACAAAGCCGTTACTTTCATTCCATATGCCTTTGCTATCAATCAGATTTACCTATACTGTTAAGGTGAGTTCATAGCCTCGCATTTCAATCTTTCAAATATTTTATAAACCCGCGAGGGGATACATGGTATAAACCATGAATGCAATTATTTTCTATATGCTTTCCTGATTTATTATTGCCTAAGTAACTATTTTGCCTTAAATCCCTAATATCATGAACCGTTAATTACTCTACGGAGTGAGCGTGAATATTGTGAATAGATCTATTTGGGTTGGACTCCCCGTTGGTGTTCCCAGTGATATCGGTAACCAATTGCACATCATTAAAATATAACTGCGGGTGTTTTGGCAAAGGCACCGGTTGGGGCTATAACGTGTGATTATTATATATCCCAAGGTTTCGGATTCATGAGATAATGGCAATAATAATTGTTTTACAAATAACGGGTGTATAACAACGTAACCCAATATCGAATTTGCATTCAAACTATTTAACTTAAACTTATGAATTTCACTCAACCTTTGTGTTGACTTTTTAGCATGTTTATCTCAGGTAATTGAGCAACTTATGGCACGGAGCGGCATGGACTTGAAGATGGCAAAAACTGTTATCATTCAAACTTATGTTTTAGATTTTGGGACCTCTCTTTTGTAAAAACTCTGATGAATAAATGAATGATAACTTAATTTTCAAAAACGTCTCTTTTTGATTCGTTTTCTATGATTATGACTATTGTACCTTGAAGTAATACCCCAGATTAGCTTCCGCTGCTATACGTAAAAATGGGGGTGTTACAGATTGGTATTCAGAGCCATGGTTATAGAGAACAAGGTTAAAACCTTAACTATAACTACTTTTCTTTTTCCATCCAAGAAAGTCCTCTGTGCCGCTACATCTTCCGGAATGGTATGTAAAGATACATAACTATTATACTATTATATAAATAACTTATATTATTTACTACTGGGTTGTTAACAGAGTGATGTCTTCTTCCAACCATCCTACTTCCGATATTGAGGATGCTTTTTCCTCTAACTTTCCGAACTATACTCCAACTTCACCGAACTATTTCCCAGCCTCACCGAGAAACATCTCTCCTGATTCTTCAGATAATTTATCTAAGTATCTTTTGGCCTCACTAGCCATCTTACCTTTTCACGATAATCCATATATGAAAGCATATAATGCTAATAAACCACCTATCCCACCACAAGTTTCTATTGATCTACCAGCTGTTTTACCTCTATCTCCAGTATTATCACTACCACCAATGCTTAATTCCTGAAATTTCTTTCCTCCCAAAGAGATTCCACCACCTAAAGACACCGAGACTCCTATTGAATCGCCTATTCCACCACCAGATCTAATTACTTCACCAACTATTTTGACTCCATCTCCGATATCACCACCATCACTACTATTTGATCCTCGATATTTCTTTGTTCCTGAAGAATTATTACCACCTAAGAAGCAAATTCATCCCCCATCTTCTTCCTCAACTACGTTATCTAATTCATCTTAGAAGTAAGCATGTATCCTAGCACCGCCATCTTTCTCAACTTATACTCCTACCCCACCTCAGATATATGAATTAGGAAAAAGTTCTATCAAGATGCGTATAGAACACCATGAGAAACAAATTAAAAGTATTTTGAATTACTTAGAAGAACTCTCTTTTCACTATATTAAGAAAATGGAAGAAAGACTTGTTAATGATTGGATAATCATGCCAAGAGATTTTGATGAAGTGAAAACCAAACTTAAGGAAGCCCGCGCACAGATACTTGAACTATAGAAGAAGCATATGGGACAAAGAGACAATATTGATTTTGTTCACTTTTGGATTTCTGATTTAGAAATGAACCTTGAGGATATCCAAGATCACCATCAATTATATATGAAGAAACTTATGGGACACACTTCATAAACTCCAAAACTACTAGATCGAAACCTTATCTTTACCGCTTTTTATCTAAGGGCACGTAGTATAAAGTATCAACACGTATCAGATCTTAGGTTATATAAGATATGTAAGATAAGTTATCTATAAATAAAGTTGTAATTCCATTTTACCTTACCGTTTCCATATCATATATGTCATTCTCGTTATCTACGTCTTCATCATCAATTAACTATACCACCACCTGATTATCCCTTCAATGATTTTATATATGCAGAGTTAGATAACTCATTATAGATCATACTATGACCACTGGGAAGCGAACCAATCTCGAGGAATCTAATAAGTTGAATGCTTGTTTGAGTGTTCATCTGAGAAAATATTAAATTCCAAAATTTTCTGTATTATCCTGCAATGTGTTTTACTTCATTAGATCTTGTATCAAAATAAGAATCCATACGATATGTCAAATAATTTCAATACCATTATGTATGAAAATTTTGACAAAAAGTTATCATTTTTATTCTGTATTATCTTATGTTGATAGATGCCTCCCAAAAGGACATCAACATCTGAAGCATCAGCCATGACTCATGCTGCCATTAGGAAACTAGTTGTTGATAGTGTTGCCACAGATCTGGAAGCACAAGCTGCAACGATTGCAAGTACAAACAATCCCAACTCTAGACCAAGAAAAACTCCTGTAGCAAGGAAATACACTTACAAGAAGTTTACGAGTTACCAACCTTTCTACTTTAATGGTACGAAAGGAGCTGTTGGTCTCATTCGCTAGTTTAAACAGACTAAATCGGTATTTTCTCGTAGCAAATGTGCAGAGAAGAACAACGTAAAATTCGCTATTAATACACTCACTGAGGAAGTTTTATTCTGGTGGAATTCATTTACCCAATCTATTAGAATAGAAGAATCCTATGAGATCACCTGGTTCGAATTTAAAAGACTCTTGATAAAGAAGTATTGTCCCCAAACTGAGATTAAGAAAATAGAAGAAGCCATTACCATGAACCAGAAGTTAATAAAGCAAGTAATGAAACATAATTTTGTACAAGAAACCAATAACCATAAACAAAAGTTTGATGATGAAAGAAACACCACCGACAACAACAACTACCCCAATGACCGCAACAACAATAACCACTCCAACAATCGCAACAACAACAACTACCATAACAACAACCGTAGCAATAATCACCACCAACAGGAGAATAAGAGACAAGAAACCTTCAGGGCTTATACTACCAACAATGGGTATACTAGAAACCATCCCTTGTGTACAACATGCACCCTACATCACATAGGACCTTGCACTGTCAGATGTTAGACTTGCAACAAGGTAGGTCATCAGACCAGTAACTGCAGAAACACAGGACCCTCAAATTAGTAGATTAGATTCTAGTTATAGTTTTGTTAGAAACTAACCACATGATGTGTGGTATAAATAAAAACACTTGTCAAATATTGACTATGTAATGTATAAAGGCAAGTTGTTCATGATATAATACAATTCCATTTTATACCTCACTATTTCTTAGTACCGTTATCCAGGGTTGCTCCCTAATTTTGTAAAACCAGCCTATTAAAATTAATCTTATTTTGGCATCATCATCGGTATGGATTGGTTATCCAAGTATCATGCCAACATTCTCTGCGACAAGAAAGTCATCCACATTCCTATCAACGGTGAAACTTTGATCATTCGAGGTGACCAAAGCATAACCCGACTAAATCTTATATCCTGTATAAAAACCGAAAGGTATATATCCAGGAAATCCATCTTTCTTCTTATCTTTTAGAATGTGTATCGATTACCGAGAGTTGAATAAACTTACTATCGTTACCCATTACCCAGAATCAATGACTTATTCGATAAAACTTCAAGGTTCAAGCGTTTACTCAAAAATTGACTTAAGATCAGGCTATCATCAACTGAGAGTAAGGGACGAAGATATTCCTAAGACTGCTTTCAGAACGAGATACGGACATAATGAAATTCAAGTAATACCATTTGGTTTAATTAACACACCTACCGTATTCATTGATCTCATAAATCAGGTGTGTAAACCATACTTAGACAAATTCATAATAGTGTTCATCGATGATGTAATTATCTACTCTTATAACAAAAAAAGAACACGCAGAACATCTGAAAATAATTTTGGAATTACTCAGAAAGAAGGAATTGTATGCCAAATTCTCCAAGTGTGATTTTTGGATCAGTATCATGTGATTTAATGTCTCATTATTCTACTTATAATTTTGAAAAATCTTCTACCAAACACCGTTTTGATATCATGTTTTATGCTTAAATAAGATGATTTATAATCATCTTATTGAAATAAATTAGGACGCTTCTTCATTTGAATAAGGAAATTATAAGTCGCCAAACTATAAATATATAAATTCTCAATTATAAGGATTGGGACGCCTCTGTTTGTAAATGACAAATTATAAAAGAGTAGGCTTAAGAATGGTATTCGTACAAACAAGTTTCTTTAAATCCGTTTGTACAAATAATTCCTTTTCTTCATTTAATCATTATTACCTTCATACAGTTAAGTCTCTAGTCATCATCTGTTCATTTCCAAATTTATATCCAACTTGATTTGCAACTCTTTTACAATTCATAATCATTTCTTGACATCACTCCGGCATTCAGCTAAATCTCAGGACGAGATTTCTGTAAGGATGTGGGACTATAACAACCTGCAATTTTCATCAATGTAAATATCCATCTATTAAGTTAGATGCAATGTACTATCTATCTATTATATATGAACCACCTTTTTAGGGAAAATTTTCTCTTTATTACATTACTTGCATAACTAAAGTTAACGAGCTCACGAAACCTAACTATGCCATATATATCTATGTTTATATATCATATAAACATCCTAATATGTCAAGTCAATATCTTAATATCATTTTTACAAAGTACATTACTTATTTAACGTACCATTCGCAATGTTGTATCAAGAAGGACTTTAAACGTTAAACGTTTACCTTTAAACCCTAACTATATGTATTGTATACATATAAAATCAATGTACAAACAATCAAAACACATGTACAAGTAATATAGCATCTCATTTGAATATGTTTTCCCTCCAAAATAAAGTACAAGCCTTTTAAAGCACAATGTACAAGTCATTAAGCACAACATCCAAAATAGCCGTTTTACCACCGTTTTTATTCTAGTTTCTTTACCACTACCTTTGTACAACCTACTACACTCAATATGTGACATGTAAATCCTAATTACTCTACTCCTAAGCTCTAATACATATTTTAAAAACCTTAAAACCTAAAACAAAACCCTAAACCCTAATTTGACCTTAAACCTAAAATTAAGCCCTAAAACATAAAACCAAGCCCTAACCACTAATCCTAAACACTAAACTATAATCCTAACACTAATCTTAAACCTTAATCTACCTTAAACCCTAACCCTAGCTCGAAGAAAACCTTAAAAACCCTAAACGATCCCTAATCTACCCGATTACCTTTTTCCCTCCAAAATGACCCATTTGAAAACCAACCAAGCAACCACACACCTCAATGACTTACCTACTCTAGCTTCTAAGTAGCTTACAAGCACCTATAGTTCATAACTTGGCCACCAAGTTAGACACATCATCCCTTTTCCTCCTTTCTTAGCCGCGGCACCTCAAGGACTAAACAACACCTCAAGGTTAGTTTCTAGCTTATGTTACTCATTCCATAGCCTCTCCATGTCACCCTAGCCTCTCTTAGTCACTGCATACTTGTCCTAAACTTGGTTACCAAGTTTCCTTGGGCCCTAAAGAGTTCGAACCCTATATAAAGAGGGTGAACCCCATTCATTCAACTCACACCTTCGATCTTTCTTTCTAACCATCAATGGAGTCCAAGGTCTGATCAAGGAAGTTATAAGAGGTCCCAAGGAGAGAAGTCAAGCAAAGAAACTAAGAAAAGAAGCCTCTGAGTTGTTATTTTAGGCGTACGAAGCTAGAAGTCCCCATTTCGACCCATTTCCAAGCTATATGCTCAAAACCAGGTTCCATAAGCTCACATTCTGTTTCAATACTCTCATAATGTTCATATAATCATGCTTAAACGATTGTTAAAATCTTTGAACTTAAAAACCTATGCGTTTTCCCTTTTTGATCCAAACCTAACCTATGAAACCCTAATTTTATGTTTTCATTTAATCTATAAGCTAAACTTGTAAAATGTTGTTATAATCTATTCTAATAAGCTTATATAACAATATTATAAGTATTTCATCATGTCTTAAAAGCTTAAAACTCAAAACCCGCGCGCTTTCATTTTAAAACCCTAATTTTGAACTTTCGTTACGTTAAACCTTCATATTTTAGCTTATATTAATAAGCTATAACATGCAAATTACTTTTCATATTGAAAAATATCATTATTATGGATTTTGGACTAAAAATGATACATTTTTTATGCAAAGGGGTATATATCGTAACTTTTTGAAACTTATAACTAAAGGTACCGAAAATGTAATTTTATCAAAGTTATAACTATAAGGGCCTATTTTGCCAAGTTTCAAAGTTAAAGGTTTAATATGTAAATACTTTTTATATAAAGGACTAAACTCGTTAAAGTTTATAATCTAAGGGTATATTTTGCCAAATTTGCAAACTATTAAAATATTATATTTTTATATTAATTATAAAAATAAATGTTTAAAAATTATAATACATTATAATCTTATCGTATCACAATACTAGGGAATTTCATGTGAGGGGTTTGAAGGACCAAACTCATAAAAGTGCAAACTCCAAGGGTATATTTTGCCATTTTTCATTCTTAAGGGTCTAAAATGTAACATTTTGAAAAAGTATAAAAACGTGTTCAAAACATTACAAGACATAACTTTAATTAACGCTTGTCGTGCTTATCATTTCCAGATATTAATCAAAACGCTTAAAACCGATTATATCATATCACAATACTAGGGAGCTTCATATTAAGAGGTTTCATCTTGGTATTACGTTCTGACTGAGTTGTTGGGTTTACAATTTAAAGTGCCCTAGCTCCTCAAACGTTTACTGAATGACCTCTGAATTATGATGGCCCAAACGGTGATATAATACCCCATGATAATTCAATCAAAGATGATATTCATTATAATATAAAACATATTCAACCAAACTAAGACTTGACATATTACCCTAGGTTGCGTGTGACGAAGCCGTTACTCTCATTCCATATACCTTTGCTATCACTCAGATTTCCCTATACTGTTAAGGTGAGTTCATAGCCTTGCATTTCAATCTTTCAATTATTTTATAAACCCGCGAGGGGGATACATGCTATAAACCATGAATGCAATTATTTCTGTATGTTGTCCTGATTTATTATTGCATAAGTAACTATTTTGCCTTTTAAGTCCCCAATATCATGAACCGTTAATTACTCTACAGAGTGAGCGCGAATGTTCTGAATAGATCTATTTGGGTTGGACTCCCCGTTGGTGTACCCAGTCATACCGGTAACCAATTGTACATCATTAGAATATAACTGCGGGTGATTTGGAAAAGGCACCCGTTGGGGCTATAACGTATCAAATATATCCCAAGGCTTTGGATTCATGAGCTAATGGCAATAATATTTGTTTTATAACGGGTGTATAACAACGTTGTGCGTCCCAAACTGAATAGACCTCTGCAACCTATTAAGGATGATAGCCAAGTTGTATAAATACAGTTTATAGAAACACTGACTATGAATACTATGTGCTAATGCGGAATCTTAACACAAGTATTAAGAAGAACAATGAAAAACTAAATAATAATTTCTATTAATCTGCTTTGAGTGATTACAGATTACTAACTATGAGATATGATTTGTATGAGATGTATTGAGCTCGTGTCTCTAACTATGCCAAGAGGGATCCTTTTATAGACCAAGGATAAACCCTAACAGGCTTACAAAACGCGTAAAAGATAATACATATCTTTTCCTAAAATATCTCATACATATCTCTTAAACGGTACTAACTAATTTCTACTATCGGTACTAACTAACTGATCAGTACTTAACATTTTGTACTGTCAGTACTAACTATAACTATCAGTACTAACTATTTATACTGTCGGTACTAAGTTAGGAAAACGTAATTCCCAACAATAACTCTCATCGACTACGATATACGACTCGACGATGTTCCCATCATGTGTGATAATAAAGGCGCGATTGACCTTAGCAAAAACCTGGTGCAACATTCTTGTACCAAACACATCGAAATACGTCACCACTTTCTTCG